>JANCMC010049391.1:1725260-1806828 GCA_024363005.1 Charaxes varanes | reverse complement strand
TCGTCGACATCGAAAGGTTCGAAACGTTCATGCTAGGGCCTCTGTGCTCTAATTAATATATAAAGCTGAATAGTTTGTCTGTTGGCTTGAAGGCAATAGTCTCAGGAACTACTGGTCTGATTTGAAAAAAATAATCAGTGTTACATAGCCCATTGATTTATCGAGAAAGGCTATATATTATCATGCTAATATTGAATCCATTTTTTTAACTAAAACAACGTGGACGAAAACTCGGGGACGAAGACACAGCTAGTTTGTTATAAGTATGGGAGTTCATATTAAAGTACTCATATGTGTTTTGCTTGTGTGTATGCGTGTGTGTGTGTCTGTGGGTGTGTAAGTGTTAGTGTTGAGTGCATAATAGCAGTATTTCATACTACTTATGTATAAAACCTCAGACGGTTTTTATATTCAATAAACCATGACGGTACTCAAGTTACTTGTAATCAAGCTGACCCATATTTGCAATAAATACTTGATGATCGTTTCACAACAAGAATTACATTTATTGATACGTACTGAAGGACTTATTGGCTTAAAGATAGCAAAGTCAACATTTGTGCAAAAAATTGTGACACTTTCGTTCCTTAAAGTAGGTAATCACAAAGCTAACAGTTTGTAAAGTAAAATTTATCTTTATAACCGTTGGTGCATTTAATATTAACATGTTTTATGTAATTGTATGAACTACTATCGGACCCGGCAGACGATGTCCTGCCCGAACGTTGGGCTACTTACTATTTACTTCTATTATCCACGTTCCCTTTTCGGTCCCCGTACCCGTCCCCGTTCCGGTATTATTCGAAATAACGAATAAATACGAATCGTTTCTGGTTTGTGCAGCGGTAATAAAGTGCAAATTGACTCTTTGAGGTTAGGAACACACCTACATTGCTTAGACAACAATGATTACAGGTAATTTAATATGAACTTTATCGAATAGCAATAAAGTTCAAATTGACTCAACATTTTAGTTACAAAACTCTTGGATGGTAAAAATAAAAGGGCTGTTTTCAGGATTTTCCCATTAATTGTTCAATTTTTTCTCGCCGTAAAAACCATCCTCGGACTTCAAAGAATATTTAAAAACGAATTGGTGAATTTAGTACAGGCGTTGTTGCGTAATTAGGCGCTTACCAACATATTATTAAAAATAAAAGAGAGAAAGGACAAAACAACAAAAAAATTAAAAAATACTAAAAAATACAGATTGTTTCGATACTTGATAACGTGCATAATAGGTGTTTTCAGTGAGGTGCCTTGTCAATTTTATACATATTATTTCATAAAACATTCACTAATGTCACGTCTTACGGAAACGACACAAAGGAGATTGGTTAATTCTCAAAAAAAAAAGAGACGACCCTAATTTTGGGCAAGACGCCTGTCGGGCATTTAAATTCGGGGCAAGCACCTTTTGAGTTTATCTAAAATCTCAAGCACTTAATTGTATTTACATCTTCCTACGTGCTCTGTGCCATAAGAAAATATTGTTAGCTATGGGGTACTGTTTGAGACTATTTTTTATAACATGTTGCTAGCCAGCTGTTTCTTACAATGATAGCTACATATATTTCATGCATGTTGCTCTAAACTTAATACAGTGCAACCTTAATATAACGTACCTCAATATAACGACTTCCTCGATTTAACAAATTCTTCATAATCCCCTTGCACCCAGATTCGAGGTGAGAATCTAACCCACAACCCCGGAGCAGAGGACAATCTGTGACCAACTGCGCGAACGGGCCAGTCTATTCAGAGAAGAAACTTTCTAGTTTATTCTCCTTATCAAAAGTTATATGTTAGTATATTCAAATGAGAATAAAAACCGATTATTTCTTATGTGATAAACAGTACTTAATCTGTTCTACCAAAATGTAGGTAGACGTACATACAAAATATTATTATAAAAAACGTATACAACACTGCAAAATTCAAATTTAATTATATTATATTTGTCCATTCGGTGCAACTAAGTCACAGCAAATTATTTTCTAATTTAGAAAGATCGGAGTTTTTTCTTATAAATTTCCTCGCATTTGTTTTATTTTTTACAGATATACTATCATTAAGTACTTTTAAAATATCAATAAAAGTACCGATTCTCCCGTTTTCTCTATAATTTTAAATAAAATACCTATTTGTTTAAATAAAAACAAAAACAGTAATGTAAATAAAATGAATAATTAGGTATACTCGATACCATACTGACACAAAAATCTAGTTTGCTTTACTGAAATGAATATTGGTAATGCATCTATTTCCGATACGGAAGACTAGTGGTGTTTTGTAGTGTAAAGTACTGTAATCCCTCCTATAACACGGTGCTTTTATAACGCATTAATATTATAGAGTAATATTAATTAATAAATTATATATATATACATATTATATTGTGCGTAAACGGGGTCGTACAAGCGCGTTGTACGAGAATAATAATACAACGCGTTTTTCTATAACGCGGAATAATCCTACCGTGTTATAAGGGGGATTACAGTATTGTAAGAAGATAGGAATATCCCAAAATGTATTTGTAAATACAAAAGACTTGATCAATTCAAAACTTGTAGGAAACTAGGTCTCGTGTTAGTTTCATTTAGTATGATTATTTTTTGTGAACTATTTATTTTACCTCAGTGACTGAATAAATATTATTTGATAAGTGAAAACTTCTTTAGGCACGTTGTATATTTTTTGAGATAGAAAAAAAACCATTTGAAAACGCGTCATCGTCACCGAACGCTCTGCATGAGCTATATGTGTACTGCGCATATATGTATACTTTTTGGTTGAACAAATATCATGGAACTCGCGTTATTGTCACCGAACTCTTGACTTCGACGTCAGCGTTACCGACACCTCTGACGATTTCTTATCAGTTTAGTTTGGACTTCCAGAGAGTTTTTTTAAGTTGTTTTTTTTTTTTTAATTTGGACTGCTGCACCGAATGCGCCAATTCTTACGTAAGGAAACAACTAGAACATTTATTTATAATACATTTATTTCTTTCACTGCTGCACGGCCGCGTTGGCAATGATGGACGGAGAGTTGATCGTTTCGCCCAAACTTTCCAAAAGCTCCTTACGATAATCGTCAAAGTCCCCGTCAACCTGTACAAACAATATAAATGTGTTACTTTTATAATAAATAAATAAATATATAGGACTATATGACACACGGACGTCTGTTCCTAAGGTAGACAACTTAATGCCTGTAAAATAGTGGGACTAGAATAATGTCGCTTTGTGATAGTAGTCGTAAGGTTGTACAGATCGTGGGGGTTACGAGGATGACGTCAGATAGCAATCGGTCATCTTAACTCGCCCCACAGCCACATCCTCTGCAATCTAAGCGGACCCTGGTACTATACCGGGATAACGCTGGAAAGAAGAAGAGACCAGGTTTATAAAAAAATCACCTGAAAGACAGAAACTGCTAGGAACGTAACATATCTTGTAATCTACTTATATAAAATCATTTGTCGTAAATATAAAAGTTTAAAAACATCTCTGAAACTGCTTATGCAATCCGGTTATACATCATAATAACTTTAAAAGGTTCTTTTCGTAACAATGCCTTCTTTAAAAATGTGGGACATCCATTTTGTAACTCTCACAACGTAATAGTCCTTAGAAGGAATCCGTTCAGACTAGATTAATTGGATTCTACCTATTACAGAAAAAAATATAGAACATTGTAGAAGCTATAGTTATGTTATAGGCAAACTCAATACCACAAAATTGAGAAATAAATATAAAATCCATCATATACGGTATAAGCCTTCTTATTTATTAATGTTAAATAAAAGGTAAACAGGTATTTTTATTACAAACTAGCAGACCCTGCAGACGTTGTCTTGCCTGATTTGTGGTCAAACGAAAGCGACCAACTCTGCATATTTTAATATTTTTTATATATTCTTTTGAGGTTTCTCTCTTTTCTTTTAATCATTCTCTGAAATAATGGGAATAAATGAAAAGAGACAGGAGTCCAAATAGGTCCACCTGTTTTTGAATTATAACGAAAAATATGTCAGGTCCAAATCATCTACGAGTCCTGTATGTTACGCGCCACTAGAATATACACAAAAAACTTTCATCCAAGTCGGTCCAGCGGTTTAGGAGGAGCATGGTGACGTAGACTTGTACGGATGATTTTATATACATCAAAAAAAAAACTGAGTGTTTACAGCCGGACACATTGTAGCTCAAGAAAACAGGAACTTAATAATAACACTGAAATTTACTGAGACTGCAAGTCAACATTTCCTGTATCGGATGTTTATACCTTGAGTTATTAACTTAAACAAATTAATTATTAATTGAGTAAACAAAAAATAACATATTGTATTGTGGTCTAATAAGAACCTTTTTGCAGCTCGAGTTTTTAAGCTCGGCTTTTCTGAGTACCTTGAGACCTTCAAGGAAAATGTGACTCAAATTATTTTCCGATCATTCTCTCCCTATTAACATTATTATATTACTATAGTATATACGTAATATACGTAAATACTACTGGTATATATATTTATATAATTATTGTTTCTTATTAAATATTTCAACTACAGGGCCATATCTTTATTAGTAACAAAAAGTTCAAACCAAATATTAATAAAAATACGCTCCGTGAAAAAATTTAAAAACCATGTTCCACTTTCCCCCCTGCTCCTAGTATCGGACTGAGTAAACCGTATTTCTTGGAGCTTCCTGCTTCAAAAGTTGGTACAGAAGTGCGCTTTCAATATAAAAGTCATTGAACGTTGTCCTGCTCAAATGTTGGGTTACTTACTATTTACTACATTCTATTACCCTATTCCTACTCCCGTCTTCTACTCCCATTCCCGATACTTTTTCCTTTTCCCTTCCCGTTCCCGTTCCTAACAATTCAATAAGGTGGTTAAGAATTCTTAAATTTTCTAATTTTCCGCGCAATTTTCTTATTCTATACTCTTTCATAGGAAGCATCTCATGACAATAACACACAACAAAAAATGAATTAGCGAAATCGGTCCAGCCATTCCCGTGACCAAGGGAAATAGGGATTTATTTTTATATATATAGATTATATGGTTGTGGTACTCACTTAGTTTTATTTCTACCTTAAGTTCTAATCCTCTTCCCGTTATGTCGTAAAAATCCTTTCTATCCAAGGTTTTCGGTAAGGGATCGCTGAAAGGGATAAGACCGTCTTAGTGGGTTTTTTATGGATTTTCTAGGTCTATCCTTTTTCCTTTATAACTGTTTAAGTTTAAAAAACTTTATTTCTCAAGAACAATGTACACTCTACAGAATTTAACATTATTTTCCTTAAAAGTTAAATTAATAACAAGCATATTGACTATAGGTAAAAATGTAACTTATTCTATACAACGCTCTTTAATGTATGTATTTCTTCTTAATATCATATAATTTTTTTCTATGACATTGTGATATATATATCATTATGTATTTTAGCTCCTACAAAAGTGTAGATTTTTTCCCATGGTCTGTTAATATTTAAAAAAATACTTATTTTTGAAAATGACATTAAAGATCATTTCATGGATAGGAATTGAAATGACCTCTAATCCCATATTAAAAAAAATATGCATTTTATTAAATGAAAAAAAAAATACAAATATAAAAAAAAATATTCTCATGTGCGTTTTTATAGCACCCGAGTGTATTTCTAAATGAATTTCCATAGTCTGTTTCTATGAAAAATAAATAAGGTAGCGTTAAGAACAGAAACTTTTCGCTTCAGTTTCTTTTTTCTAGATAAATTATTTTCTATACATAAAAAGGTAACCACTCCATCGCAAAGAGCTGGGTCGCAAAGAATTCATAGTAAAAATCGCTTATGAGTAGTTTAACGTTAGCTCGCGTTATCACATTTCGTATGTTATATTTTTAACGGAGTAGAACGTTCTGCTGTTATTCTTATCAATATATGAATTATGAGCTAGAAACAGTGGTCTTGAAAACGTTCCAAATTTTCCCCGTGCAAATAGACCAGCTTGCGAGCTCAACAATACGTATTTAAAGTTTGGAAGAATGTGATAATTTTTTATGATGGACTAGCTGTATCCCGCGATTTGGTCCTCGTGATTTGTGTGACTTTGTGAAGTTTTGAGGGTCTTCCTTAGGGTCTAGAGGGTCTTCTATTGTGCGGAACCTTAAATATTTTTCTGAAAGGAAAGTAGCCTATGTTACTCCTTGTAAAATCATCTAACTGCCGACAGGTCAGGTTAGGTTAGGTTAGGTTAGGTTAGGTTAGGTTAGGTTAGGTTAGGTTAGGTTAGGTTAGGTTAGGTTAGGTTAGCGCCACTTGTGTCGGTCTTGCACTGTCTCTTGCCAGTTTGCAGCTTGAAGATCGCGCAAGTCCGATTCGACGACATCCAGGCACGGCCAGGTAATATGAATTCGTATATTACAGCGTTTGCTACGCTATCAGTATGACAGTGTTTTGATAAGATTCGTAAACAGTCGGCTGGACTGTACGTATACAACCGCACGACTACGTGACAATACTCGTATCGGTTACAGAGCGATAACCGACCGATCACATTTAATTGTTTACTTGTTAATGAGAAATAGCGTATGTCTACGAGGCGACGCGAGTGTTTCACGATTACATTATAGGGACGTTATTTACACGTCTGCTTGTCGTATTGCTATTTTAATCATTAATCGTTCGTTTCGTATCGTTTCTGATATATTCGTATTACGTATCTAATATTGGTTAAGTTAAATTAAAAGTTATACTAATGTATTCTATATTATTACACTACAGTTAAAGAAGTGTTATTATTTAACTTGTCAATAGAATCTGGTTAAATCCTGGATTATTTGTTTTGAGCACAGTTCACTTTCCGGATGAAGTTAACCTTACGTCTATTCTTTTATTAAATCATATAGATTTCTTGATCAGCTGAAGAGTGCAAGAGTAACAAAAACAAATACCCTGTAAAAATACTAGCTTTATCCCACGACATCATCCGCGTAAAACTTCGAGATCGCCTTAATCTGCCCCAAGCAAAAAATCTGTTAGCGTTTGCTTACCAACTATAAACTACTTCGCTGCCAAATTTCATCTTTATACGTCCCGCGGTTTTTGAAATTTCGTGACAGGTGACCTTTCGCTTTTATATCGGTATATAAAAGCAATACATATTGTATACAATTTTACTTTATATTAAGAAAAGTGTCTAATTGTTTGTGACTTTGCATGCCTTATCATGGCGAAACATGTGAAAGTTTTCCTATTTGTCATCCTATGTACCTTGTTTCGTGCAAATAAAGAATAAAAATATAGATTAATTAAAATAGCAAATTTTTTTCATAAATTTTTAAATTAATAATATATTATATATAAAAAAAAATCTTTTCGTATATCGCATGTTTCCAATTCAAGCAATACCATTGTTTGAATAACAGTTGCACTTTATAGGTATGATATAAAAAAAGTCGTGTGTCATATGATATCACATCTGACGTATGTAAGGACTGGGGTCATCGACCCGACAACAACAAACGTGTGAGTGTACCTTGATATTGAAATTTTAAATCAGTTATTGATATATTTGAATGGAAACCAATGTCAGCTTTAATTAAATTTCTACGTATGAAAGCGTGAATATGAACGTTCTAAATTTCTCTAATGAGGGCATTGTAACTGATGCGATTATAACGTTTTGTAATAATTCATTAATATCCTTTTAAAAATATTTTAAACTAGCTGTGCCCGCGACTTTGTCCGCGTGAAATTGGGTACTAGAGTGTGTTGTTGTAGTATAAACCATTTCTAACTTAACAACCTTTATATTGTGTAAAAACTTTTAGTTACATTTTGTTGCCCAATCTCCTCTGAATCTCGGAAACAGTTCCAATGATTTTCACGAAATTTAGTAGGCAGGGGGTCTTGAGGACGATTAATCGATCTGGTTAGGTTTTATTTTCAAAAAGGTTGTTCAGTCCGAATTTAAAATTCGGTCATCCATGTACTATGCAATTATATAGCATAAATTTTTTATAATATTACAATTGCTAAATGGTCATTGTTAATGAAAATGGTTATTGTTCCTGTTTATTACTCTTTTGGCATTACATTGTTATTTTCAGTCAAAGGTATGTAGCCCGGATAGCTCAGTCGGTAGAGCATTGGACTTTTAATCCAAGGGTCCAGGGTTCAAGTCCCTGTTCGGGCGGCTAAATTTTTAACATTTGTTTTTTTATTTTATTTATTAATTAAAATTTTCTGTCAAATAAATGTCAAAATAAATATCTACCATATAAATTGCTTTAGTAAATAAAAATTTTGTGAACTAATTTTATTACGATCGCTTTGCTAAGTACAGATTTTTTGATAGAACCAGATTAAGGAAGCCTAAGGCCTCTCACAGGTTTACGCAGTCGTAGTTAAAGTCAGAAACACAATAAATAACATACAAAATTTAAAATTAGCAAATTATTTTATTTAAAAAATAATACATATTTTATTCCTCACTTATTTTGTTACTGAAATCCTATAAACCTTGAAACCGGTTCGATTCCTAGAATGTAGCAAAACTACGACCTCGGGAAAAGTCGTTTTTAAAGATTGTTATTGTTATGTTGATATTTTACGCAGAGTTTGTATAATACTTTATAATATTATATATGATTAGTTGAATATCCGTGGAGGAGCTTAGGGAAGGAAGTTCAGATTCGACCAGAGTCCTAAAGAGAGTCCTTCGGAGAATATACAATCCACCGGATTTCCCCCTATAGATTTATTTTTATCCCTAATAGGAACGAGAAGTTTCCTTCTCTAAACAAGTTATAAGACAATAAACTAATCTAAGAGCTAAATATAGTAATCCTTTCCATCTTTCGGCTTCTTATCTCTTTAATAAAGTCCCAGAGGGACACTTTTCCGTACAGCTTTCACACTTATAGTAGAGTAAGTATAGTGTATAACAGAACGCCCCTCGAGAGTACTCACCTCTACATTCAAAACAGGGTGTAGACGCAATCAGACAAGTTCATCAATAACATTGGCTTACAGCGCGTGGTTAAGTTTACAATAAAAACCCTGCACACACAAGCAAGCGTTGCAGTTAATTAGTGGAGGGGCGCGCATTTTTAGATCGAAACATCTATAACAAAAAAATTGTGTAATACGAAAATTTTCTTTCAGGAGCTTCGCCTACTATTCTTTAAAGGAACGCCTGCCAATTATATTAACCAAAGTCATAGACTACCTGTCGCGGGAATCGGGCAAGATCAAATCGAGCAACAGCGCTGTAAGTAGTCAATTTTCTATTGCAATTATCTTATTACATGGTAGGAAGGTAACTTTACATGCAATAAACATAGATTTCTCAGAGTGCATACAGAGGTTCGATTCCAATTCGGAAAGATCGGAACATATTTTACATTTCTTAATAATTAAAGTCACCATCGTATACCCCACTTATAGGCTAACTTAACATGCATTATTAGGTCTGATACATCGCTTGCACCACAAAAAAATTTTTTTTAGAAAAAAACAAAATGTCAAAAAATATTACACTATTAGATTGATGTAACTTAAAAATGAGTATATATATACTTTTATTTAAAACGTATTTGTAAAAAAATGTATATAATGAAAAGATTTTTTTTTTAATGAAACTAAAAATAACTAAAAAGTAAACTAAAAAATACAAAACTAAAAGAAAAATAATTAGTATACCATACTATACCACACTCAAAGTTGACTAGAAAAATAAATTCGAACGTTTCTTTTGAATGTACATAAAGTGTCCTTAAAAAGATCTAAATTTGTGTCCTGAAAATTGCGATTACCCTCTCGCATTATTCTATTTAAAGGAGCTGTTAATCCTAAATTAGTCTTAACCCTTCTAACATGATCATGATAATAAACGTAACGATTGATGATGTCATAATTTTATCAATAAAGCTATGGTTTAAATGTCAAGTTCTAATTACAAATCCGTCTTATGAAAGAAAATAACTATCAACACTATCTTTTCGAACCGAAGTCGCGAGAAATTTCTTTAAACATCTATTTTTTATATTTCAGAACATCCAGCCATCTCAGTGGGTCTCATCATCTGAGTGTGATAACGCTCGTCAATTTGCTTCCGCGTGCCCGATTTGTCCATCTAGTTGTTTCACACCACTTATACCCATCGGTTCTTGTAATGCTTGTCTTTCATTGCCAAAATCTCCTTGAGTATAATTCTGATGCATTTTTTTTTAATTATTACTGCAACATGATGTTTGAAATAAAGCGCTTCATGACCCAATTTGTGCCAATATTATTTTATAGCTTAAACAAAATACAATAAATGAAGTTTTCAATTAGTAAAAGTAATACAACTTTAAAAAAGCATTTCTCCAACATTTTATTCAACAATTTTATCCCGGTTAAGTACTAGGGTCCGCTTAAATTGCAAAAGATGTGGCTCTGGGGCAACTTGAGATGACGTGTGACGACTGTCGTCTGACATCATCCCCGGAACTCCCAGTCTCTACAATCTCACGACACAAAAACATTATGTTGGCGTGGCCCAGAAAAATACATCAAATCCCCTATCAGAGGTCTGTTAAGTCCCCCTGCGTGCAGGTGTTAGGGCATGCATTACACAAAAGACATAAATAAAAGACTCATTAACAAAATAGATTTTATCTATTATCACAATTAACATTCAAAGATCTCCATATCTGAGTGCAAAAAAATCCTTTTTCAACACTGGCAACGATTCCTCATCCCTTAAAATAGAAGGGATTCATTTTCAAATCCCTCTACAACAATTATGGAGGGATATCGATTTTATTCTAAAGTCAGCCTCAGTAAAGTAGTAAATTTAAGCAGGATTAAAAGATCGCGGCTTGATATGAAAAATTACAGATTGTCTATTAGAAGGGATGTTTTAACCCACGTTAGTTGTATTACAAATCTGACGTTGTCCATGGGCATCGGTGCTCACTTGGGTAAACAGCTGCCCGTTTACCCCTTGTTTTATAAAAAACAAAGATATAATATAGGTTTCTATCTTCTAAGAACAGGATACTTTAAAGTATGTCAATATTTTTGCTAGAAGTTGATTAAATTGGCATACAGTCCTTATAATAAAGCGGAGTGAGGAATCGAACCAAGGGCTACCCAATTTCAGTCTGTATGTGTACCCGTTAAGCTATTGAGGTTATCAAAGGCGCTTATTCTTAAAATAAAAATAAAAATATTAGACCTCCAAAGATGCATTGAATTATTATTTTCAGAAAAAAAATATTTTCAATATCTCAAATCGTTATATCCAAATGGGTTAGGATATCACGCTCGGAATATATTTCTCTGGAAATGTGTGATTCATTCCAATATATCATACATTTGGCCCGCCTCCGCAATTTAATATATTACTTATGACAAGGTTTGATTGTCAGTTCCACTGTTCGCGTCACGGGCGATGTAGTATTTGGGAATTTCAAAGTTGCTAACAATAGATGCAATAGATTTGATATACTTTATTTTGTAAATACGCCCAAAAACTTTAAAAGACAATTTTTAACGCTTTTGTATGTAGAGTGTGCGAATACTAATATTTTTATAAAGTATGCTTTAAAAATATGTTAAATTATTACAATAAAACCACACACATACCAATGCCAAGCGATTTACACACACATGTATAAATTTTACTATAAGATGTTGTCAAAGCGACGTCATGACTACCATGTCATAATAACATTGTTCTTTGTTAATTATGACATTTAATGTGAATAAATTATCAAATGTCGTGAATTACGAATAAAAATTTTGTATATAGCTTTGTATGAGCTTAGGGTATGCAAATCTAAAGATTTGTATTTGTATAGTAGTAGACGTCGAGTGGAAAGGTTACACCAAAGCAAACTAGATGGCGCTGTACGAACGACGACGACCGCAGTACAAACGCTGAAAAGTCTCCATACACACCAACTCACGCTAGCAAAGTTTCTATATAGAATCGTTATATGTACATCTCCCGACGAACAAGTGTTGGCAAGGCGCAGCCGCTCTGGGCAACTCCAACTAGCCCGGATAGAAGATCCTCTTTGCGTCGGTTGAGCATATCGACCAACGCTCCCACCTTTCATTCCTCGTCAAAAACCTTCCACCTTGATGTCATTCACGCCGTGAATTCAGGGCAATACAGTGAAGCCGCCATTAGGTAAATTTTCTTTAACTAGGAGCTGTCATCCAAAATCATAAAGCACTTTTCAAGTCGACTATACAAAGATGAAATTTCGCAAGGTTATAGCTAAACTACTTTGCTTTAATCCGCGAACAACCTATTAAAAGTCCTTGGGTTGTCCAGAACTATCATAAGTTTTATTAGAAAGTACATCTAAAGTTGCACTAGTAGAATCATATCAGATTTGGATAGGCAGGGGAGCAAATATTAGGTGAGTGTTAGTGGGTACTTTAGAGAGTACTCAAACTCTGTACCTAGTTCGCGAGTCCCAGGCTATACACTGAGGTTTCCAAACTGTATTAAAGCCGGTACGCGCTTAAGAGGTTCACGTAAGTACTATCGAAATTATTGTTTATTAAACATAATAAATATTATTATTTCATAGATATGTATCAGCGTTCCTCTCACGCAACATTTGTTATGGCATAATTGGGTCGTCATGGCCGTCGTTTTGGGTAAATGTGGACTCAAATAAAGGGCAGAAATAGTTTGACATGACGACAAATTTTGAAAAATAGGATTATAATGGTCTCGAGTATCTACTATCCATATCAGAAAATTTAATGTTTCTACAGAAATTAACAATTTTATAGCAAAAAAAAAACACATGGATTAAAACTCCAAAACGTTCCAAATTGTTATGACGTCGCTTTATGTTGACAGTGCGTTCCCACTAAGCGACACCTCGACGTTTTTCCCGCGACTGTAATAATCGCAGTCGTCAAATGTCTGAATGTGCACTTTAAAACGTTGCGATCGCTTATTGGAACGCACTTATAATATATCGTAACGTCATAGTTATGATGGTCGATTCATGTATTTTTAGTTTTCTTTTTGTTATTCCCTATTAATGTCGCCCGCAATATAAAAATAAATAGGTTTGTTAAGCTTTATGAATCTTATTTTATCTGATAAATACATTATTTCAATGATTTTTGATTACTGTCGTCTTGCCTATTGTCTACCAACTTTAATAACTGGGTTAAGCCAGACAGCACGAGAAGCTATCGAATCTATTTCGTTGCCGAGGAAAGCACCAAGACAATGCTTGGGATTTGTGACCCAAGTGTAAGTTTGACTACTCTGGGCTAGCCAATTTTGCTTACCATGTCACCTTCTCTGCCCAACCAGTTCCAGTCTGATCTTGTCATCTAATGATATCTTTTTAGCCTTCATCATGGTTTTGGCCGTGATCAATCTTATTTCTTCGTTTATTATTATTGTCTTGAGAAGGTGGGCGTAGAGTGATAGGGAGAGGAGAATAAGTCATTAGATATCAATATTGTGACTGAAATTACCTCAGTTGCTACAAGCTTATAATAAAAAATAATAAAACCAATCAAATTCAACTCGAAATTCAACCAATTGGATTTGATAACATGCTAGTAATCCTTCCTCCTATAGATATACTGTAATTAGAGTTTTGTAGCGTAGGACGAAATATCAAAAGCTTTACAAAACCCGCGGTCATGCACGTATATATAGAATATCTATATTTATAGGGAAAACGTTGCATTCAATAGTTTTATTTCAGCCTACCCTCATTTTGTATCATTCACGTTAAAATACATGTTATACAAAACTGAGTAAAATTACAAGGTTTATCGGAGGTGAATGTCTGTAATACCGGAGCCAGACATAGCTCAAAGTGTTTGTACATTTTTGTCCTTGAAGTCCACAAAGTACTACTAAACTTTGTGAAGTTACACAAAGTCCCCGGTCCCACTTCATGACCATTCCAATAAAGCTATGTCTGGTGGCTCCGGCATTAAAAAAAAGTTTAAAAATAAAACAACGCGTTATCGTAAAATAGACGAAGACTAATATCACAAAGTGAAATTAATCGGGTCCCACTGTTTTACGTGCCTTCCGAAACACGGAGGAGGTCGGATATCGAATATAAACCAGCGCTAGAATGGGTCCCCCATGTATCTATATGTTCGTATGTGTGTATTACTTAAATATTTTTTTTCTAGATTATATTAGCATAATATTAATACTTAACACTTAACACACCACCTACTATTGGTTCGATAATCCCTTGTCCCAAAGGTTGTGTGGAAGAAATCGCTCTCTAGCGATAACACCGCCTTTTGTACTCTCTCTCTTTCTCTCCTCGTTTATATGTTTTCTTTTCTTATGTGTTCTTGTGGTGTACAATAAAGAGTATAAATCATATCTAGACCACATCAACACCAATTTAACGTAGCGATCGACTCAAATGCCGACCGCTGTTTAGGCCACGAACTCCATCTTAACAATATAAGTCACATACCTAAAACTCAATTGCAAAATTGCGGCCATAAAAAAAACAAATACCCAGAGATAACGCAAATAGGCGTTGTATGAAGGTGCGCTTAAATCATTATAATTTTATCTTGATAAGAGGCGCACTTGGAATTTCCGCCAACTATTTTATACCCGAGGTGTGTTGGGCTTTCACTGGGGTTTAACCCAGTGATTATCGTCAGCGGCCGTCATTGTACTGGCGACGATAAATATATGCCTTGAAGAAGTAACATATGAGGAGGTCGTCAGTGATCTCGCCGCCTGCTCGTTTGCCCCTTGTTATATTTAAAAAAAAAACTGTTTTCGGCATTTGAGTCTATCGCTAGGTTAAGCAATTCTTACCGCGGCCGGATTGATAGATAGGTAGACGATTCTAACGCCGGTTTTCAGATTACCGTGAACGAGCATGCTGTAGTGCTGTAGTGGAATACAGCCATAGAGCGGCCATCTCATTGCGGAAACGGCTGTCCCGAAGATAAACCCGGATTTTGTATAACGGAACTAGTAGACTAATAAGAAAGAAAGAGTGAAATAAAAGAAATAATAAAGAACAATGCTTTAAAAATTTCACGGGCATTTAGCCTGTGGTGAAAATTGACTAAAAAACAAACACTGGTTTTCAAACATCCGACCTCCTTCGTGTATCGGAGGGCGCGTATAACAGAAAGGGAGAGATTGTGGAGGTTCTGGAGATGACGTCAGACGGTCATCTTAACTCGCATCACAGCCACATCATCTGCAATCTAAGCGGACCCTGGCACTAGACCGGGGTAGCTAAGAACCAGATTTCAACAAAAAACCGCTCTATCCGCCCTTATCCGGTTGGGCGTTTAAAAGGGCAGGACAACGTTAACTGGACCGTTGGCGAGGTGGGCAATGACCCTGCCTTCCGCTCCGGGGCTCGTGGGTACGATTCCCGCCTCGAGTCCGGGTGTATTATATCTATATGTATGTATTTATATATTTCTACAAAAAAAATATATTTGTGTATATCATGCGTCTGTTACCTATAACACAGGCATTAAGTTGTCTACCTTAGGAACAGACGTCCGTGTGTCATATAGTCCTGTATACCCACAATCTCACAACTAATATCATAACATGAATCGGGACCCAACGTTTCACGTACCTTCCGAAATACGGAGGAGGTCGGATATTTGATGACCAGGGAAATAACTTAGGGACCTTCAATAAAGAGCATACTCATTTCTCAAAGGCCGCAACGCATCGGCGAGCCCTCTAGTGTTGCACTTGTCCATAGGCGTCGGCAGTCACTTAGGTGAACCGCCTGCTCGTTTGCCCCTTGTGATATATATAAAAAAAAACACTGTTAGAATTGGTCACCCATCTATCATCCGATAGTAAGAGCTGCATAACCTACCGATCGACTTAAATGCCAGCCACTGTTTGACCTACGACCGCATGTATTATTTGTCACAGATATTACCCAGATGTCTACTTTCTCTGCTTGTGGGAAGAGGCGTAACAATCACTATCGGTGTTATTTCACCGATGGGCAAGTGATAGGCTAAACTGGGTCCTTAAGGATATTGAAGCTCCGGGCTGAAATATGTAGATATACAGGAATGGACCCGCAAAAGTAGGCCAACGTTGCGACTTTATAGACTCCTACCAATGGCCGCCGAAGAAGCCGGTAGGCCGAGGAAGTGGTGGCGCGACGAATTGGACACCTTCGCGGGAAAGGAGTTGATAGGAATGGCTTAGGGTATAGAATATTGATCTGTGTGTAGGAGGGAGAGGCCTATGCCCAGCAATGGGACATAACAGGTGAAACTAATACATGGTGGCAGTATTCTAAGTGAGAATCCGGCAGCACAACCGCTTGCTCTTTTTGTAGTGAACGTAACATATAGTAAGTTAAACCGCCTATGTACACACATTATTACTCTCTCTTATTGTTAAGGGACATGCCCTTTTTCTTGCAGTAAACTTCTGACCAGCGCGAGTATTCAAATCAAACTGTCCCACTGTAGTTTCAGTGACTCCAAGTAAGATATTCCTTTGCCTTCAATATTGTCTTCTCAACTAACTATTTTAGCAATTAGCCTTAAAAGTCTATTAATTTTTATTATTATTTTATATTTTCAAAACTGATACAGACTAATCTTCAATTCCTAATTGACCAGTACATCGTGTGCCCTGCTCCAGCAGTCGATAATTTTCAATACCTGTGAACGTACAGCATTTATTTATTGCTGATTGATGTTGGAGTCTGGCCGGTGGCATTTGTGCACGCCGCGAGTAATTGCCCGCGCGTGGTCCGTTGCACCTTAACCTAATTCATGTTAATTATATGTTTAATAAACAACGAAGTTACATGTTATTGTAGTAATAAACACCGTGTACACAAATGACAAATGTCAGTGATGTACTCAACATTTGAGATGATAGTATACTTATCATTAATAAATATATACAGAACTATATGACACACGGACGTCTGTTTCTAAGGTAGACAACGTAATGCCTGTGTTATGGGTAACAGCCGCCTGTTATACACAAATATATATTTTTTTTAGAAATTTATAATTACATACATATGGATAATACACCCAGACTCGAGGTGGGAATCGAACCCACGACCCCCGGAGCAGAACTACACTGCTGGAATATCTACGCCATACCCTGAATCTTCGTGGTACCAAGTACATGTGCTTGGAAGGTGGCTGCGGTGCGTGTATCGTCAGCGTTGTGCACCGCCAGGGAGAAGCTCCCCAAGGTGTTAACTCTGTAAGAATGACACAAATACCAAAATCTTTAAAAAATTTGAAAAAATCTTTAAAATTGTAAAGGATCAGCTTAGGATAGGCAGGTATAGCGTAATGCTGGAGTCAGTCATAGCTCAAAGTGTTTGCACATTTATGTCCTTGAAGTCTACAAAGTTCTACAAAACTTTAAGCAGTTACACAAAGTCCCCGGCCACACTACATGATCATTGAAATGGTCATTCAAATGAAGCTATGTCTGTCTCCGGCATAAGAGAGGTGAATATTAAGCGCCATTATTCAGTTAATACAGGTTGAGAATGACATTGAAAAATGGTCTGACTTCTATAGATTTACGACTAGAGTTCCTGACGTCGTATGTTTAGAGTCAATTTTGTTTGAATATACTTCGTATCAAAGGCTTCAGCTACAATATTACACCTTTTTTTGAAGTGGATTTCAAAATAAAGAGTTTTGCATTTTCAGTGCTTAGTTTCTATCACGTCATGTCAGGACTGGAATATCGAAACGATAGAAAAAATTGGTAACCGCTTAGATGGTTATCATCCTCTGCAAACTACCCTTGCAGAAACAAACGGGTCTCAATGTGGTTACTGCTCTCCGGGAATGGTCACGCATATGTACAGGTAAATGGCAAATGATGCTATTTTGGATATTGACAGCAAGAATATCATCTAATTCAGTTTGCAAACGTTAAGATGTATTGTTTATTTCCGTAAATTTATTCGAACCGTACAGTAATCTTTTAACTATTGCACCGAGATCATTTTTAAGAGCCGATCTAGTATTTACAATTAGTCGCTGCACTTGGGACCTTCTGAAAATCAGTAACGTAACTGGATAGGTTTCCCTTCAGGTTGGATAGGGCTTCGTTATACTATGTATCTATATTATGTTATATTATGCATCTGTATCATTGCTTTATATTTCGTTTTAGTTTTAAGTTTCTAGTTTTAATTCATATATTAGTTTTCCTTATTTTACAGTTTAATGCAGTACATCATTTAAAAAAAATCTTTCTTTCTTAGAATTTGCTTTTTTGCAGTTTGTTAAAATCTAGAAAACTAACGATGCAGGAAATAGAGCATTCTTTAGCCAGCAACCTCTGTAGATGTACCGGGTACAGACCAATTTTGGATGCGTTCAAAAAATTCGCTTCAGATGCTCCAAATCCGAAAAACATATTCGATATTGAAGATCTTCATATATGTGAAAAGTCAGGAGTGATATGTTCTAAAAGTAAATGTAATGATTACGACTGGTGTTTTGTGAATACAAATGATTTTGCTACTGATATACTGCATATTAAATTAAAGGACAACAGGGATTGGTACAGAGTTAATAATTTATCAGATGTATTTGCTGTGTGGAAAGAAAATATAACAGAATCGTATATGCTTGTTGCTGGCAATACTGGTAAAGGTAAGCGGTTTCTTGTCACAAAGGTTTCAAAACAGTTGAACTTTAAATGTAGAGTACAAATGTTTGAAAAGTATACAGAAGGCTTTTAGAGATTCTAAGGGAATTCTGGGTATTGCTTAGTAGGTCCAGTTCTCTGTCTATGATGATCATCCAAAGGCAGTGTTGCTTGCAAACAGGTTTCATTTTAGTTGTAAACATGTAAGTGTATTTAGGAATTGTTTTATGCTAGGCATCCACGTTACGATGTGCCCAGACGATTTTTTGAGCAGGTTTGTCTGCGCAGTCTGCCGGCACACCGGCAACATGTATGGAGATTGTTCACTGTACCGTAAAAAATGTATTGAAAGTTGATATTTGATTTTACTCCGGTCGCCTGTCCAGGTTCAAATATAGCCGCACAGACGCTCCGGTCTACCTGCACAGGTATGCCTGTACAGTTTGGCTTCTCCGGTAGACCGTAACGTGGATGGCTAGCTTTTTGGAATTGGATTCTGTGCAAAGCCATGTAAACAATTTATTTTTTTTATTTTAATATGGCTTTGATGATAGTTTCCTTATGGTAAATATTTTTATCGATGGAAATATTACTGGGATGTAACACTATGATTCCCGACCTTTAACGTTCAAATGGCTAGACTAGTTTAATTGATATTTCTTTATGTAACTGACCTTTGGTACATTTATTTTAAGGCGTTTACCCAATATTGGAGTATCCTAAGGTACTTATAGATATCACTGGCGTCACAGAGCTGAAAAATTACTATATCGACCAAAATTTAGTACTGGGAGCGGGCAATACTCTTACAGCTGTCTTGAATATATTTGCAGCGGTATCTAATAATGAATACTTTGGGTATCTGAAAGTACTCTATGATCATATAGAATTGGTTGCACATGACACAGTTAGAAATGTGAGTATATTTCGGAATAAAATGACTAATAAACAAATTGTATTAATAAGCAAATCATTTCTTGTTGTAACTTAGAACAAGAAATGTTTCACTCCTTAATAGATACGATCTGAATTGTATAGAATTCTATCATTCTAAGGGCATAAATGTTTTCGAGTTAATAAAACTTAACTAAGGTTAATCATCATTATTATCTCTAGGTTAATAATTTGAATATGTAAATTTAAAATAATTAACCATTTTCTAAGTTTATCGAAATAAATTCGAATTCAAATTTATTTAATTTAATTTTTGGATCACACAAAATACATTTGCAATTTGCAAATGCGTTATTATCCTAAATTTCTACTATAAAATCAGCTTCTTAAGCTGAACTGGGAAACCTTGTACTTCAGCTTCAGTGCCTCATCCCCAGATAAATTTTATTTAACAACTTTACTAAGACATAGTTACAACATTATTATTAGAAATAAACCTACAGCTTGGGGGTTTTACTTAGTTTGTGGGAATGTAAAACAATATTTTTTTTACGTGGACTATTAAAAATATAGACTTAACCAATGAGCCCATCAAAAATGGTTACAAAACCAGCTTATACGCGGTAGAGGTAGGAGCGAGGGGTATATCAGCAAAATCCCTGTACAATCTACTAAAAGACCTTGGTATGTCAAGAACTATCATAAGTTCTTTTTTAGAAAGGACATCTAAAGCCACACTAGTATGATCATACCAGATTTGGCTAGGCAGAGGAAGGAAACTGGAAGTGAAGGTGAGTGTTAGTGGCCACAATAAAGAGCGCGCTTAAACCTACACCTGGATCACAAGTCCCGGGCACTACTATGGCGCCTTTCTCTGCAACGCCATGGATCCGTCACCCGCACGGTGAATACATGGAATTCCAAGAAGTTCGTCTCAATTCGTGTATTGTTAATAAGTCTGTTAAAATTTTAGTTGGGAACAATAGGTGGAAATCTGCTATTGAAGAATCACCATCCTGAATTTAAATCGGACATTTTTGTACTCCTGGAATCTGTAGGCGCACAAGTAACAATAAGTAAGATTATTTTTTATCATAACTTATTACTACAAGACCCACACGATTTTATGCCACTTTATTGCTTTTCATATTACTACTCATGTCAAATGTCAAAATATTACGTATTTCTTATTCATTATTTTGTAAGATGAAATTCGTTATATGAGGAGGACGAGGCCTAACGAGTGCCCGGCATTTGTGTCGATCGCTGAGTTATTTAACTCAGCAATCGACACAAGTGTGAGTGACTTATCTGACACTGGTTTATACTTGATATCCAACCTCCTCCTTGTTTCGGAAGGCACGTAAAACAGTGGGACCCGATTAATGTCACTGAGTGATATTAGTCATGAGGTTGCAGAGATGGTGGGGGGTTCGAGGATAACCTCAGACGGCACCCGGTCATTTTAATTCGCCCCTCTATAATCTATACGGACTCTGGTGTTAGACCTGGATAACGCTAGGAAGAAAAAGAAGGATTTATGAGATGAAATTGTCAATATGTTTTGGTTCTTCTTTTAAAAATGAGTGAAGTGAAAACGTGGTTTCTCCGGTAGACTTGTTTTCATTACACTCTATACGTTTTTTGTTGATAATTATGTGATTTACAATTCTTATCTGAACGACTTTATGATGAAACTAAACTGTTTGGCTGAAAATAGTGAAAAGCGATTTTTTATATATATTACGAGGGACAAACGAGCAGGCAGTTCATCACTTAAGTGACTATCGATGCATCTGTACCTCCAGAAGGCTTGCAGATGCATTGCTATTTAAGACGTGACGAAGCAGCGACAGCAATATTGGCCGACACTTCAAGCCGATCATATTTGAGAAAGAGACGGCCCGTACGCGCTGACCCAATTCAGTCTCAGATCAAAAGAACTGCAAGCGTGGCGCTACTTGAAATTAAAATTTTGTGATCTAAGACCTCAAATATCTTTTTTCCAGGTATCGGATCGATGAGGACTTTTTAGATTTCACTTATTACTACGTATTTTCAACGATCCTACCAATTTTCAACTGTATGCATATTGTTGCAAACTCGAATGTCTAAATTGACTGGTATTATTAAATTTATATTTTATATTTCAGTGACAGCGCCTGGTTTAACAAAAGTAGTAACTATGCAAGCCTTCCTTCAGGAAAATATGGCGAACAAAATCTTAGTTAACATCCTTTTCCCGCCATTAAGCAATGAACATAAACTTGTAACCTATAAGGTAAGATAAATACTTTATGAAAATCTCGTATATTTAAGTCAATACTCATAAGAACCTTGAAAGAATATTTGAAATAAAGACTAGAGCACTTAATTTCACACGCTCAAGTGACGTCACACGCGTGTCGTCACAGTTAAGTATCTGTAATTAAATTCTTTGAATATTTTATATTTACATGAAGGTATTATGAATAGGAATTATAAAATTGTACATATTGCTTTAACTCATATATTATTATGTATTTTTTGAATAGTAAATAATAATTTTATTTTTGGATAGTTGAATTTACAAAAAATAACAGGCTACTTTATTTTTAATCTTCCGCGTGATGAAAACCTTAAAATTGTGAATAACTAGCTAGTATATAAAGATCAATCACGATTTGATATATTCTGTCAATATATAGTGCTGATACTTTTCATCTAGGTATATACATATATAAAGATGTTATGTTGTGTTATGTTATATTTGGTGGCTCGCATGGTGGATGCACCTCGACCTTGTTGGATCTTTTGTGCACGCCCCCCTCCTTTTTTTTCTCAGCTGCAGTGCTCAAAAATCCAAGTAAGTAGTTACAGGAGCACCCGCAGCTTCAAGGAACCGTAGTCCTCTGGCCTTGGATAGGCTACGCCAAAGAGATTCATTCTTATTCTGGCCAGCCCATCGCATTCGCACAATAGGTGCATCATCGTCTCCGCTTCTTCACAGCGGGCCCTGCAAGTTGCAATGCTACTTAGTGCCATTCGAAACAGAGTCGCCCTAGTCCCATAATGAACCGTAAAAACCGCCATGACGTACCTCAACTGTTTCTTACTCAAACCTAAGAGGCTTTTGTAGAAACTAGACCCTAATTTACTCATAAACAACTTCGAGGACTAAGGCCCTAACGATAGAATCATTTTTCTTCTTGTCACTTGTCACGCTTGAAAGAAGAAAATGTTCGTGCTAGCTCCGCAGGAGCGGATCGCAAGAGCAGCAGAGTAGAGCGCAAGTCTTAGGATAGTTGTAGTCAAGGGTCCGCTGTGGATGCCTACACCTGGGTCACAAGTCCCGGGCACTGATATGATTCCTTCGTCTGCAACGCGATGGACCCGGCAACCTCGTGGTGAACCCATGGAATGCTAAGAATTTGTTTAACTATTTACATCGCTAGTGTGGTTACTGTATATTGAAGCTAACAGATTTGCCAAACAGTAGAAAAAATTAAAAAAGGTATACCCTTTTTTAAAAATATCTTTTCTATGTCATATTTTTTATACAGTCTTTAAATCTCCAGAGTTAACTCTGAAATATATTTAAGTATGATAGCATTAAGCCATCATACTTAAATATTATTCTTTTTAGTCTAGTACCAGAAGCCGCTTAAATTGCAGAGTATGTTGCTCTGGGGCAAGTTAAGATAAACGACTGCCGTCTGACGTCATCTCCGGAGCCCCCGTACAATCTCTACAATCTCACATTTAATATCACTCAGTTACATTAACCAGGATCCACTGTTTTATGTGCCTTCCGAAACACGGAGGAGGTCAGATATTTGGAAATCAGTGTTGAAATGGGTCACCCATCTATCCCTTGGTCGTGGTAAGAATTGCTTAACCTAGTGATCGACTCAAAAATCCCCGATTCAACTACAACCTCCTCAAATACTACTTAAATAAATATCGTAAAATCTCAATCAACGTCAAAATAGTCAAACGGTATCCACACAGAATATGGAAAAATTATAGTCTGTGAATTTGTATATATAAGCATTGCTTACGATTTTATCTAAAAATACTATTTCACATTTCTGCGCTATGCGACGGCAACTTTGAGGGTTGATTGTAGATTGTGGACGTAAATTGCGACTTTTACTTTAATTAAACTAGCTGCATTAAGTTGTAGAAAACTTTGCGATAATGCTTCGAAACTCTACTTCCAGATTAACATATATATGTGTGTGCATTAGAACATTTGTAACTGATTCGTAAACATGTAAAGGCGCAATTATTTAACGGTAAAAATGATGGGCCGAATTCTGCAAGGTACGTGCTTTTATATCCGACTCCGTTAGACTATTTACGACCCACTATTGACACAAGCTTTCCGCTTAATTAGAGGGAATACTGCTGTTTATTTCTAGTAGTCTCTCAAGGTCTCCACTTAATTTAAGAGGAAATAGAATAATAGGTACACGTAAACTCTTCTTCAGTCCTTTTTGAGATATGCATTGTATGTTACGTTATTTAATATAGATTATGGACTTTCTGGCGCCGCGGCAGCCTTCACCGGAAGATAGATAACGTCGCCACTCCTAGTTAAAGTTTTATGCTTACGGCAATAGTTTTACAAAATGTTATAATAGTAGTTAAAAAAATAATAATTAATACTGCTGTCTTCTCATTTCTAAGTTGTAAGTAAATTATATCTACAAATTATATGAATGTGTAGCCGCTGTACGTTACGAGATGGCAATGATGTCGAGTGGAAAGATACATCAAAGCAAACTAGGTGGCCTCTTTATACGTCATAATCTTCATACTGGCTAGTTTAGCCGCGATTTAAAACCGGACTTTTGCGCTATACACTATCGGAATTAGTGGCATTTAAGGCATAGTTAATTACCTCTTACCGAGACTGAGTGACAGATGGGTGACCACTGCTAACACTGGTTTTGAAATATCCGACCTCCTCCGTGTTTCGGAAAGCACGTTTAACGACATATTGAAATAATTCTTTGACTGGCTGATTAGAGAACGTTGAAACAAAGCTGCCTGTACCATAAAACATAAAACTCTATATATAAGTCAATAAATAAGGGTGCGATATCTATACTAATATAAAAAGCTGAAGAGTTTTTTTTATTTATTTGTTTGAACGCTCTAATCTCAGGAACTACTGGACCGATTTCAAAAATTCTTTCAGTGTTAGATAGCCATTTCATTGAAAAAGGCCAATAGCAGCAGAGCACCAATGAAGAATGTTTAAAAATCAGGGTGTTTTTTTTTCTTTTTTAGAGCCAATATCATGTATCACAGAATTGTTCCCCTTTAAAACTTCTAAATAAAACTCCATAACAGCATATGTCTATCGTTTAAGGTTGGCTCACTATAACCTTTTTATGCTAAACAAATTTATTCTAATATAACTCTTTATATGTGAATGTGTTTTTAGGGTTCCGTCCTAGACAGTACTACAAGGAACCCTAAAAACACATCTGTCCGTCCGTCCGTCTATCTGCCTGCCCATAAGGTGCCCCCCGGCTCCCCGCTAGCATTTCCAAACTATTAGACGTAGAGTCTTGAAACCTTCTTTGCGTGTCTTAACTCGCTCTTTTTTTTATAAATATGATATTAGTCCTTATCCAAAAACTATTTTTTAAACCACTAAATGATAAGAGTGGCCCACGCGGACAAAGTCGCGGGGTACAGCCAGTGCTAGGATATAGAAATCCATATTGATTAAAATCCCACATCCGAGTACTTCCATTTACAATCGTACGGCCCGCGGCGGTGGATTTCCTCCAATAAGGGACAGATTTAATCTTGTCTGATTGGAGATTTATCCAAAAGGAGCACCGGATTACATAATGTGTAGTCCTGTTTACCCGCAGGCTGTGATGGATATTGGATTGTTGTTTTTGTTGTTTGTATACAATATACTAGGTGTACCCCACAACTTCGTCCGCGTGGGCCACTTTTATCACTAAGAGGTTTAAAAATAGTTTTTTGATGAGGATTAATATTATGTTTATAAAAAGTCTTTCACAAATAATGCATTATTTTAGAACGAATTTGATAGCATAAAAAAGTAATACTCAACCAACCTTAAAAGATTGACATATGCTGTCGCGGACTTTTATATAGAACTTTTAAAGGGGAACAATTTTGTCATACGTGATATTTGTGAAACTTAAACCATTTACGCGGTGCACGCAGCGGAAGCTCTCAAATAGGAAAAAGAACGCCCGATTTTGAAGCATTCTCCATTGGTGCTCCGCTCCTATTGGACTTATCGTGATGATATATAATCCCTCGTTCCTAGCCTTTTTGAGGAGGTAGTGGCCTAATCAGTGGTCGGCATTTGAGTCGATCGCTAAGTTAAGTTGCTCTGGCTGCGAACGGGTAATAGATGGGTCTTTTGCTAAAATAAAAGTATTGTCATGTGTAAATATGTTACAATAAGCTATCTGCCAGTGAAATCCCGTTAAAACTTATCCACCTGTTCTGAAAACTCCCCGAAACAAACAGACAAAATTTGACAAAATAGAGATAATATTTTTTTATTGCACACAATCTAATTAAAAAATTACAGATCTTAACAAAAAAGTACAAATATTTGCACGCAAAGACTCGATGCTCTGCGGCACGGGGTTGAAGTAAAAAAAAATATTTTTGTAATATAAACACTGATTAGCTTTAGTAAAACATTTAATTTCGATACTACATTGATAGATCATTGTATTAGATAAAAAATGCTTACTTTACCTTTGCTCATAACAGATTATAAAAAACGATAAAAATACATATTCCGGCAGAGGAAAAGCGCGTAGGATTTAGCATGATCTGAGATCCATAATTGTTAGGTTCATACCGGCAATTAACTAACAATGACACCCACACTAGACCAACACAGAGTTTAAGATTCAACCGCAAACATTTTCCGTGTTAATGAACCCAGAAATTTATTGAACAATAACTTCTATTCTGAATATTTACATTACTAAGCTAAGGGATCCGACAGACGTTGTCTTGCCCGAATTTTGGTACGTTTGCTATTAAACAGTTAACCTCCTTCATGTCTGTACAATGTGACACTGACTGAATGTTTTATGAAATAATAATTTTACATGGCACGTCAGTCCAAAGGTCTAGAACGAACGTTATCTATCCTCTGAAGTAGCGACCAAATCTGCATTTTTTAAATATTTTTAAATAAACTAGACTCTCCCTTCATTTATTTTCTTTTAAAACTTTACTGAAATAAGAGGAATGAAATAAAACACATAAAATTTAATTCCGTTTAGCGAAACGTTTTTCGAGTTTTAGCGACACAATCGAACAACGATTGAGTTTAATATATTACTAGCTGTACCCCGCGACTTCATCCGCATGGGCCACTCTTATCACCAACAAATATGCACAAAAATTTTTATGAGAATCGGTACAGCCGTTTCGGAGGCGTTTGGGTAAAAATACCGTGACAGGAGAATTTTACACATTAGAAATTTATAAATCTTATATAATATACAGAGTGTAAAAGACATCGTACAGCAAACTTTGTGATAAGACTACATTTAATGTCCCAAATAAAATCACAAAAATCGTTCATCACGGAAATGAGAGGTTACAGATATTGCCATCCTCATCCCATTCTTGAGCGCGCAATGTATCATGAACATTGCGAATCAATCGTCAGCAAAATGTTGACGCGCAAAACAAGTCAACCACCCGCGCCGCGTTACCCCTGTGACGTACTTTTAAGTTTTATTTACATTGCGGTTTGATGTAAACATATTGAAGAAATTTGTGTTCGATTTAAAATCGCATTGGGAGTGATAGGAATAATGATATTATACAGTATTCAGTTTAAAAAAATTATACGAATCAAATATTTTAATTAAATTATAATCCTTTTAATTAGTTCAATTTAATATATTTTGATTTCATTCATGATATAATTAATAAAAGAATATTATTAAATGAAATTTAAAATTGATAAATTTATTGTAATAAAACTATTTTGGCAGAAAAATGCCTTCCATTATAGAGTTATAGGTAATACCCCAGACTGCTATTATTTTTTAGGGTACCGTAGAACTTCAAGGTACCCTAAGACCTCATTCTCACGAGACTTAAAAAAGTGTTGCGTCAAATTATTGGCACTTTTTTAGCGTCGTCGATATAAAAATATAGCGTATATGTATATATGTAGTGTTGACAATAGAATATTGCTCGATAAAAAAGCGTGGCGTTATAAAAGCGCTGACGTGTAAACACAAACTTGGCAGTTCATAATATTATGTTCTATTTGAACGCTCTTTTAACGCGCGGTAAAAAAGCTCTCGTGCGAATGAGGGCTTATAGTTTCGCTCTATCTGCGCGTCCGTCTGTCCACCCGCTATGTAGCCTTCCCCCCGCTCCGCTTCGCGAAGGTACTCTCTTCCTCTAAACCCTGCTACCGAAGCCTCCAAAGTCAAGAGGGCCTATGCACTTTACAAGACTCTTACGGCTTTTGAGCCTTTGAAATGCCGGAGTGTGGCCATGTATGGGATGCCGCACGTCACTGTCCATCAGATCACGGTACTGTTAGACAAACATGTTTTCTGAAAAAGTTAGTTAGTTTGTTAGCCACAACGCTATTGATTTAATCTATACAATAACCTTGGCTGAGGTCCATGTCCTTCAACCTGTGAAGGATAGATTGGGCGACGGCTTGTAATATTATTTATTTATTCTAATTGCCACACGTGAACGTATATTAATAGCTTAATATAAACACCTTAACCTTTGCTCTACGCCAACACTAATAGGGACTAAATGTAGTAAGTCTAAACGTTTCTATTCTTTTACTTATATTGAAAAAATGTTCAACATAATCTTGAAAAACCTTATGAAATGTCGATATTTTTTAACTTTTCAGGAATTATCGATAGAACGGTTGCTAGAAATAGAGTCTATGGTGGCCGACCCGACTGACGAGTTCCAAATCCTGCGTGTGGGTCCCGAAACCAACGTACCACCGCGATACCGCGCCCCTGTGTCCAGTCTATGCCAAATAGGTAATACTTACAAATTCAACCCTTTTCCTTCTTGATTATTTGTTTCTTATTTCCTCCTCTCACAGCAATACGAATAACTTATTGCTGTGACTTTGATTTATCGGTCATAGTTTTCACATCTCTTGCGAGCAATTTTCTAATCGCGTAATACATCTTTGTTATCTTTTTACGCCAGCTCCTTCTAGAGCAAATATGTTCTCGAAATATTAAACATCTCTATCAGAGTAACTTTCTACTCTTTAACGGTTAAATCATTTAAACTGGGTCGTTCTGGAGAAGAAGTAATGGATATTTTCACACCTGTAAATAGTAGATTATTGTAAGGCTGTATTTGTGTAAAAATCTATGTATATAAATCGCAATCGTCCGAATAAATTATTTTTATTTGAATAAATTTTAGAAAATGGAGTGATCAACAGATCGTCTAGTAAATTTGGACGGTAAATCAACCGAGATCAGGTGATCAGCGTCGCCCATGGACACCTGCAGCACCAGAGGGGCTGGTAGTGCGTTGCCGGCTTGATTGTGGCGATGGGTATAATCAGTCTGAACGAAGAGGGGCAAGCATCCGTGAT
Organism: Charaxes varanes; assembly: GCA_024363005.1. NCBI lineage: Eukaryota > Metazoa > Arthropoda > Insecta > Lepidoptera > Nymphalidae > Charaxes > Charaxes varanes. The sequence goes on along the minus strand of JANCMC010049391.1, from coordinate 1,777,663 downwards.
GTGTTCAATAGTTTCAGGCATCCTATGGCATTTCCGACATAAATCTGTCTCTATGGACTCCTTAATAATATATCTTTTCTAATTCCCAGTATTAATAATCTGAACCTGTATAGCGATTATGAAATCCTCTGTTTCTATATCTATATGTAGCTGTTCGAGGTCATTTATGTGCCTACCGTGCAGTTCTTTCCTTCTCCAGGCGTCTATCTTCTCCTTCTGTAGCTGATTGGTGTTTTCATTCAGGGAAGAGATATCCTTGAACCAACCATTTGTTGGATGGATCTGTATCTATATGTGTCTTTTCGAGGTCATTTATGTGTCTACCGTGCAGTTCTTTCCTTCTCTAGGCGTCTATCTTCTCCTTCTGTAGCTGATTGGTGATTTCATAATTTATATCTCTATTTTTAAGATTTAAAGGTTTATAGTTACTATCTAATTCTACTGCAGCTGCATGTATGACACTTGTATCAATTTTACTGTAAAAGAACTTGCGTAGGTTATGTATTTGCTTTTTCCCTAATGAATTAACATCTACGATGCCTCTTCCTCCTAATTTCCTATTCAATGTTAAGCTTTCTATGGCTGATTTTTATGTCTTGTCAACGTTATTCGGGTTTTTACGACTAGGTTTTTGATATCTGTTCGGGACCACATTATTACACCGAAGGAGTAGGTTATAACTGGAATTGAAAAATGGCTTTGACAAGGTATCGCGAATATAGTTGTTTTTTGCAGAGTTGATTTATTCTTTGGGTGTGTTCATTAAATAGAACTTGTTTGATTTAAGTGTGATTAATAGTTTTTATTATTATTATAATTATAAATGTAATTATAATAATAAATAATCTAAAAGCAAAGTAGCCTTATTTCTTGTAAAATCAGTCAGTGAAAGTCCCGTCCAAATCGGTCCAGCCTGCGAGATTATCCGCAACGAACAGTAAGACAGACAGACATACAAAAATGTTTTAACTTGCGTTTTTATAAAATCAAATAATTTCAACGTTACATACAGGGCCTTCAATGTCACTTTTTTGTTTTACAAGGGACAACCAGAATCAGAAGCGTTGGCGACCTTTAATGACGAGTTTAAGCCACCGGAAAGTCTCCCAAACCGAACGAAACGCGACAACAATACCATCACTTGACGTGACAGCGTTGCCGCCACTTCACGTCGATCTCATGTGAGAAATAGGAAAAAAACTTACTTAAATGTATAGATAAATGTTCGAGCATAATATAACTCTATAAATAGAACAGTGATAAACATTTGGCGTTCGCCTAGATCGGAATTCATGTCAAAAATAGGATCACATGACTTGGCATGTGATTCCGCGCTATTCGTAAATAAACAATAAATAATATTTAACTGTTAAAACCTTTTCATTGATGAAACCGCGAAGTGAGTGTTTATAGTAGATGGGTGAGCCATTGTAACACTGGTTTATATTTAATATCCGACCTCCTCCGTTTTTCGGAAGGCACTTAAAACAGTGGTACCCGATTAATGTCACTCGTGAGTTTGTCATTAGTTGTGAGGTTGCAGAGATCGTGGTTCCGAGGATATACAATAAAGTAGTTTAAAGATAGTGTACATCTGCTATGAATTGATTTTTCGTTTGGGTCAGATTAAGAGGGTCGAAGGAGAAGTAATTTTAAGTAGAAAATCAATTAAAATTCAAGGAACCGTATTAATAAAGGGAAGTAGTACTTGTAGAGCTTACAGTTCCATGGGAGACCAACATCCCTAAAGACGATCTGATAAAAACGAACAAGTACTTTGACCTTACCAATGAGCTCACCAGAAACGGTATAAATCCAGCTTATACGCGGTAGAGGTAGGAGCAAGGGGTATACCAACAAAATCCCTATACAACCTACTAAAACATCTTGGCTTTTCAAGAACTATCATAAGTACATTACTAGAAAGGACATCTAAAGCCGCACTAGTAGGATCTTACCAGATTTGGGTAGGCAGGGGAGGGAACACTGGCAGTGAAGCTGAGTGTTAGTGATCACTATGAAGAGCGCGCTTAAACCTACATCTGGGTCACAAGTCCCCAACACTGCTTTGGTTCCTTCCTCTGCAACGCGATGGACCCGGCATCCGCACGGTGAAACCATGGAATGCTAAGAAATTCGTCTCTCATAACTCTTTTCTTCTTCTTCTTCAATTTCTCTTTTACCATTTCCAGGATCTGAAATTCTGACCGATGCAGCAGGCGTACCCCGCCTCTCCCGTCACCATAGCAACCAACATCATGAACACAATCTACCCACACAACGACAAGTACCAGAACCTGCAGCGACCAGAAAACTTCACCAACAAATTCTTCGGCTCCGAGTCGCTGAGCACAAAGTTCTCCGAAACCTTCTCCGAGAACTACCAACAAACTGAGGGCATCAACTTTCCGAATTACGAAAGCCACAAATCTGACGGGTATCAGGACCTGAGTGGAACCGTTGAGTGCAGCTACTCTGATAGAAGGAGACGGAAGAAAAAGAAAGGTAAACGTCAGTAAATATTGTAATACAGATGATACAGTCTAAAAATGCACGCCCCTCCACTGATTAATTGCAACGCTTGCTTATGCGTGTGCTGCGTTTTTATTGTAAAACTCAACCACGTGCTGCAAGCCAATGATGTTGATGAGCTTGCGTGTTTGCGTCTACACGCAATTTTGCAAGTAAGGGCGAATACTTTGGAGGGGCGTGCGTTTTTAGACTGTACGCAGTCTAAGTGCGAATACAACGGAGGATGGATTATTTCCACGCATTAGAGATATTTCATATTTGTAAGAAAACTTCATTTTTAATGCAATTCTTAAATATCGCTTACAATTCTTAATGCGAACCTTTCTTAAGTCAATGCACTAGGTATTCAAGTTAATTGCAAAATGTAAAATTCATATTTTGTTAGTAATAAAAGTTTTAGCACTTAAATTGTTTATAAAAAGCAAGTTTTTTCGCAACGATTCATCGAAACGTGTGTAGTGGTTATTAGACAGATTCATAAAATGAGCACGCTCGGTACGTAAAGGCTGAAACTTATCTGTACATTTATCTGAAACTAAGTTATTTTACTTGTGGCCGATTTCCCCTATTGTCCACGAAACAATATAAAAATATTTCTCAAATAAAGTAAACATTTCGAATAGACCAATGGGAGGTTAATCTTTAGTACGGAGTGAAATTTTAAGACTCAGGGGACAATCGTGTAATCCGTAATCTCTGAGCGAGTTTCCCTTTTAAGGTTGGGTCGGAAAAACATTATAAGTAAGTATACCGATGAGGGCTTTAAGGAAAAATAAAGCATTTTCACGCAAAATATAACGCGGCGAGTGTAATCTTTATTTCGTTTGGATGGGAATATTTATTTGTACATTATTGAATGAAGGAATGAATGAAAATGTAAATAAAATAAGCCGTAGTCTGTGGTTTCGCTCCCGTTTCCTAACTTTTATACCAGAAGCTTTGAATTTACTTTCTACTTCCTTCAAAAAGGTCGTTATAAAATGAACCAGTAATAGCCGGTATTGGAAATTCTACGATTCTTACTTGATTATAAGTGACTACTGACGCCCACGGACAACTGCAGCATTAAAGCTCGCAGATACGTTGCGGGCAAGTCGACGTTGACATGAGTAGGGTACTCATACTAAGGCCGGCAACGCATCAATTATCGTCAAGGCCGTGTAGGCTTAATGCCGGAGCCAGACATAGCACAAAGTGTTTGTACATTTTTGTGTTGAAGACTACAAAACTTTGCGCAACTACCCAAACTCCCCGGCCACACTACATTATTGAAATGACCAAATAAAGCTATGTCTAACTCCGGCATAGGGTTTGAAAGTTGATATCTGATAGAGATATATATCAAATAGTACATACAAATATTTTACCGACAAATATAGTTCGAAAATTTAACACAGCTGTTCATACCGAAGTTGCGCGGTCAATTAACTTGTTATGTATAAATAGGAACTGTTCGGTAGTTGGTTCTCGGCGGTATTTATATGGGTCGATTGTTGGGCAATTTAGCTCCGTTGACGCGGTGATTGTGTTACAATGGCACGTCCAACTCTGGTTAAATGCAATGACATTATGTGCATAAACTCTTTCTAAAATAACGACTTAATACAAAATTTTAGTTATAAAATTTGCTTCTGAATTCCAGTAAAATGTATACTTAGAACATTAAGCTTTATGGAGAGAGCTAGGGCACAATGTGGTCTCTCCTTTGCTATGTAGTTCTGCCCGAATGGGAAAGTGCCCAATAGAAAACCACATGCGATGTTTAGCGAAATGTGTGCCTGCTAGAGAGTAGATTTGGTACAGCTCTTAGGAGAGGGGGCTAACACGACAAGTACCTAGATAGCTAACACCACACAGAACTGTAGAGACCATATTATATGTATGCTTTTATTACAGTTATGTGTGGTGTACCTTTCTACCTATGTATATCTAATCGTATATCAGCAATATGCATACAGTATCCTAATTTTTTATTGTCAGGGATATACCAGAAGACGTGTTGAACACATACTGCTGGATCCACTCCACGTTCACGGTTGCTGGAGAAGCGGGGGCGTACCCTGGGGTGCGTGGCGCTGGGACCTCGCCGCGAAGATACGGGAAATATTACCAGTGGGTGGCCTTCATGTTGTTCCTCCAGGTCAGTTCAATTATTATTTAATTAGTTTTAAGTAGAATAAGAAGAAAATCTTTATTTAAAGTCTCACCAGAATACAGAAATTCGAGTACTGTAATCTCCCCTATAACATGGTGCTTTAATACCGCATTAATATTATTCTTTAATATATAACATTATAATATGTGTTCCGAGGAATTGTTCGAACTGATAACAGCAGCAGCATTCCATTCTCATCACTTCGATGTCCTAGAGTCTCACAACCATGCGATTCTCTAGGAACTTCTTACTTCGTACAACTTTTCTGTGGAATCAGTTACGAGTTTCGTTATTTCCCAACGGATACGGCATAGGTACCTTCAAGAAAAAAGCATACTCATTTCTCAGGGGCCGGTAACGTATCTGAATAAACCTACCGTGTTATAGGAATGATTACAGCACTTATATAGGTACTATACTAAATTAGAGCGCGTACAGTCTAAGAAAGCACGCTCCTCAAAAGTATTCACCTCTACATTCAAAAAAGTTGTATAGACGTAAACACGCAAGCTCGTGAATATCATTGGCTTATATGGCATGGTCGAGTTTGAATTTACAATAAAAACGCTGAACAATGAACATACACAAGCAAGCGTTGCAATTAATTAGCGGAGAACGTACTCTACCTTTATTTCTGTATAAGGGTGTGACAATGTAAATAAGGTGGCCAAGAGTGTGTCGAGACACGCTTATATAGAAAGGTTTCTGTATCTGTTACTTGATAAAGATATTTTCTAAATAACTTCAAAAGTTGTTGTCTGATTTCGCTCAAAATAATTTTGCTAATGTGTTTTTAGCCTGTCCTATCGATATAAAAAATTTCAACGCTCTACATCTAATAGTTTGGAAATTACCGGGAGAGGGGACCACCTTTGCGGACAGACAGACGGACGGACAGAGCGAAACTAAAAGGGTTCCTCGTAGGCTAAGAAACCCTTCAAAGAAGGGACACTCGGACTAGACATGGGACTAACCCTTAGCTGATTTTGAGTGACCTCCTTGTCGCATGTACCTGAAAACAGTTTACTTAAATTCCGTGTTTTTTAATGACCCACTGCTAGGCAAAAGCCTCTGTCCCTTCTCAGACAACTCTTGTCTATCCAAGGCTACCCCAATCTACTTGTTTTCCGCAGTCCAGATTTTTGCGCCATCTTTTTCGACTTACCTGGTCGACAGCGGCCATCGGTGGGAGTCCATAATTTTACATATTGGCCCACCTTTCGTTTTCTGGTGCGATTGCTGCAGAATCGTGCCACGTGCTTGATAGTACATATCTAACTTAGTTTATGTCTTTAACTTATTGTTTCTTTTTTGTGTCATTGAGATATGCCCGCGACTCAATAAATTCAAACTTGGATCTTCCGTCACGTTTCGAGTACTTTGTAAGCACTCTGTGCGTGCAATTTTCCTGTCTTTAACCACTTATGGCCGAAAAAAGTACTAGTTTTCTCCATTTTAACACTTCAAGTCATGATTAGATTACATTTATTTTTAAATGTATGAAAAAAATACTGTTTTAGAGAAATAAGACAGTCTACTAAATTATTTTTTGTTATAAAAATCGATGTTTGAATTATTAATTCCATTTGAATTGGATGTTCTGTATACTGATTATGAGTCATCGTTATCTCAGACATTAAAACAAAAGTAGACCATTATAGTGATAATTGAACAGAATATTTTAGTGCGCGCTTTTGAGCTCGACAAGATATTTCCACTTCATTATAGAATTAAATTTGTAAGTGATTGACAATTGCCTTCTAGAAGGCGCCATAGCATTTCTAAAGATAAATAAAATTACATGCATGAATGTCCAGAGTCCAATTATGGTAGGCATTAGACCAATTGGTTTTACGGTAGATACCCGAACGTTATTCCCAGTCAGCCAAGTTTTATGCCCACAGCACCCAAATTTTTCATCATTTCTTCGTTATTAATTTTATCATTTTTTTATGTTACAAGGGGCAAACGCGCAGGCAGCAGGCACCTAAGTACCTACCGACGCCCATGGACACCTGCAAGACCAGAAGGCTAACAGATGCGTAGCCAGCCTTTAATGACGAGTTTAGGCCACCGGGAAATCTCACAAACCGAGCGAAACCGAACCGATCATAAATACAAATTAGCACTAACGTAAAATTATACCGCAAAGTGTGATTACCTTAATGTCCTATTACACATATTTATACGATAATTGTTGAATTGTTCCATCTAAAATAGCAATTTAGGTCAAGTGTCGCCATTCGATCCGGGGAGACGCGAAACTCGATTGAATTTCCGGGCGGTAACGACGTTGCGCCCAAACGCCAGGAAATACCGCTAATGCATGTCAATTGTGCCCCTAACGTTATTACTAAAATATTCAGAGGGACCATTGCAATGTTTCCTCTAAATTCATCGCCGATTCTACAATATCCATCAACGTATTAATGATTCTGAATTTATTCTTTACCAGCTGACGCCCTCGACATCGCCCTCGTGAAGTCAGTGATCTTGTTATATTTTGAGGGATTTTATTTTGAAAAGTACCCATAACAAACAGACAGACAGACAAAATGTTTTTACTATAAAACCTTTTCCCGGCAATAACGAACAAAACAAAAAAGGAATTATCAATTTTGGAAATACAGTTTAATTTATATAGATTTATTTGTTTTTATTTAAGTAAGTGTTGTATCAATTATATCGTAGGTATTCGAATCAAAGCCGTTAATTAAGAGACATCCATTAATATATCTTAATACATACGCTATGAAATGGCGACACTGCGTTGATGAAATACTGGCAAACGCGAATACAGAGTGTGAGTGAATATTTTAAATGAAAACGACAACGTGTGATCACGCTTGTCATTGCATTGCCGACCTTTGCGGAAAAGTTATGCTCTCCTCTTAAAGCTTAAAGCTACGACTTAACAGATATCCCCACTTTGATGCTCTGCTCCGGCACATATGTCGGCTACGTAGTTGTTCTAACGGGGGAAATTATTGGTGAGTGAAGTTTTTACGTTGGAACCTATAGGCACGATAGCGTACCGTCCCTTGCCTTTCATCGCTGACGGAACAAGATACCACTTTTGACATTACACTTAGGTGTCGTTCTAATATAATATGAATGTGCGATGGAAGCGATTTTATTTCGTACGAACGTGCGATCAATCATATTGATGTCTAAGAAGCGTCCAAATTGAAGGCGTTAAGCGATGCGATCGCTCGAACGTCAATTAGGACACTTTCGTACGAACTAAGTTCGCTCTTATCGTGCATTCGCGTTATATAAGGGCAACGCGACGCCAAACAATGATGTATTCGATGCCGCAGACTGCACACTCGTCTTTGCCCATTTCGGGGCCACACAACGTTACTAGGTCCAGTAGAAAATGTTCAGGATTCCTTTCTTCATTACAAAAATTTGTACGAAAACTGAAATTACCAATTATATTTGAAATAAGTACATAGTTAAACTAGAGATTGCCGGCTACTCGAAATTCGGCCAAAAATCTTTAGATTTGCCTACTATGTGCTTAATTAAAGCTTTATACAAAATTTTAATTCTTTGTAGAACGACATTATTATAGTTGACAAATAACATTATAACCGTGATTACCATAACGCTTGGGTACAATCTTATAGTAAAATGTATACATGTGTGTATAAATCGTTTGGTATTGGTGTGCGTCAGATTTTATTTTAATAATTTAATGAATTAATAATGCATATTTTATAAAGATATTAGCATTCGCACGCCATCGTCTATATAAACTATAATTGTGCCAAAAGTCATAGTCCTCCGACAGCGCAATATTCGTAAATTAGAACCGAAAGTTTTACTTCTCTTCTATAGATCGAATATTAATGTAGTCTGTAATGAAAAATATTGCACCCCTTCGTCTACAATTTAAAAACACAGTTTCTATTAAGGAACGCTTAAGATGATTGAATTTTAAATTCAGTTAATTTTCCATTACCGAGATAAACCCACCTTTTACTTTTACGCGAGAGAGATTTGGCTGTAAATCCTTCAAGCTGCTCAAAGGCTTCCTCGCCATTACGACATATCATGAAAAATAATTTAAAATGAAATACATTAATTATTTTTATTGTAAAATAAAAGAGAGCCTTTGACAAACTGTAAGGTCTAGTCTTAAAATCTATACTCTATAAATAAAGCTCTATACATAAAGCTGAAGAGTTTGTTTGTTCACTTGAACGCGCTAATCTCAGGAACTACTGGTCCAATTTGAAAAATTCTCTCAGTGTTAGATAGCCCATTTATCGAGGAAGGCTGTAGGCTTTATATCATCATGCTAAAAATGTTCAACTAATTTTACGCGGACGAAATCGCTGGTAACAACTAGTTGTTTATATATAGGACCTCATCGGGTATTGAGTGCAAGTTATACCCTTTTTTATAGTATTGTACAGGAACGCAAACGCTTGGCGGTATTTTATATATTACATTAAGAACTATTGGAAGTAACAGAACCACAATCTCTCTACGGTCGTTCCTTCATTACTGAAGATCATGATCCTGGCGTGATTCCAGATTCGAGAGGATATATCTATTCCAATAGCTCCTGTTACTAGCCATTTTTGCTATGGTGTAAAATTAGTGATTGTATGGGCCTGTCACCTGATCCGACGATCTCGTCATTAGAACCACAATAAACTGTTATTTATTTTATAATAAAAACACCTTTATTACTTTAAACATTAAACCCTGTAACTAAGCTAGGGCTCCATTCATCATGAGACCACAATCCCATTTTGTTTTGGGCAATAATAACATAGAAAGCAGTCTTAGACATTCCAAGCACACATTTTAATTTCATTTACAAGTACAGTTGAAACTTTAACGGTTCCAGAAAAAGAAACTGGATTCCAAAAAGTACGCTGTAAAATTTGCCGCTTCATCATAAAAAGAACAACGACAAAGGTTAACTGGATATACCGCTAAACAAGTAGGAAGCGAAACACTGGAACAATACACCGGTAACAACAAAGAGGAAATCACGTTGCGTTTGTTCATCCACATCCAACTTTTAATTTCAAAACACCACGCTACTTGTCACAAGCACTGCATACATACTCTTTGTCGTCATGACATAAACACTTCTATTTTAAAGAAAGAATTTTGAGATTTGGGTACCAGATTATTCAAAGGTTTGTACAAACTTTTTATTCTTAGTAAGAACAGTAAAGCAATTTAACTTCATTAAATGACATAATTAACAAAATAAATTATTTTGTCACAGTTCTCATGGCTACATTTTGACACCATAAAGTGGATACATGTGTGTGTAAATGATTTGGGATTGGTGTGCGTGAGGTTTTAGATTAATAATTTAACTCTGGTCAGTCCGTAAATACTGTTAAGTATCGTGATTTTGTGTGATCTTCAGAGGAGTAAAATAAACATCAATACATCATCACGGATAAAGATGTTCTTATGTTCTATTAATGTTCGTTATTCTGGCAAAAAATGGTAACTTGAGCACATAGTTTATGCCATTAAAATAATTTATGTTGTGTTGTGTTCTCGAAAATAATAATTACAATTATAGCAAATACAAAACTAAGTGCAGACGACTCTATTGTGAACCTACACAGTCACAACAAAGCCGTTGTTGCCACACTTGCGGTTGTAGTTATTAGTGAATATGCCAATGCTGGTTAACCAGCAAGTGCGTTTGCCAATCCCATGCATATGACCTAGCCAAAAAAGATAGACGTTGGCGCCTTATATGAAAATAAATATACCGTTTATTTTTTAATATGAATAAATAGAGTATTTTCTTTATGACGAATATTTCTTGTCGACTATTTCTTGTCGCCATAAATAAAATTGTGGCTCTTTAAAAACTTTGAAATTTTGTAAATTGTATTTTAGGCTCTTCGTTGAGTTTTCGTTCAAGGTTGTCGAACCCTGGTGTAGGATTATAAAATTAAGATAGGGCATTGTTATAAAACTCAAGTTCTTTTGAGTATTAAGCATTAGAAATCTATGTAAATAAGGTAAGGTTAAATTACTTTGAATACCACGCATTTCTTGTCTCGATGTCGAGACGGTTTGTAGATTTCATCTCAAATGGCTGTAATTTGACACGTGATATGTCATAATAACTGCGTGATATGATGGATTGAGTTACATATATAAGTTTCATAGACATTCAAGGATGTCGCCAGCCTACTGATAGGGGAGAGCAAAAATATAGTTACAGTTTGTGAAAGTTTTAATAGATTTGCATAGAGCTCTTCTGGGTTCGAAATACATCTCTTTTGATAAGATTATACATAGTTGTGTAAAGTACCTAAAAGGGATAACTAATATATTTTCTAATTCTTCTATTGTACATACGGAGGTAGGTTGTTCTTCCAGTAAGTCCAGTGGTACCAGTACTTCTTTCTCACATAAGATCGGCGTGAAGTGGTGTCAATGCTGTCACATGTAGTGGTGGTATTGTTGTCGCGTTTCGTTCGCCTCTTTAAAAGCCGATAACGTATCTGCGAGCCTCCTGTTGGTGCCAATGTCCATGCCCATGGGCGTCACTTACGTGATGAACCGCATTCTCGTATGCCCCTTCTAACAAAAAAAAAACTTCTTTCTGATATACTCTGTATTATTATCAGGCCTTGCGATAACCTTTATTACAGAAAAATGTAACGGAAATTAAACATCCTGATTGAATATCCTTCGCTCAACTTCTGTATTGTCGTGCTTTGAATTTCGTTACGGTAACTTCGTTTACAATATGAAGAATTGTAAGCCGGCTTTTTTATGTAACACCGGTAGTGTAACGAATTTCATAGATACGATATTTACAAATGCCCTTTTACTACTACTAAAGGGTCAAACATCGATTACGTCACACGTTAAAGGGGGGAGGGTATCACTAAACTATGATATGTCACAATATCATAGTTTAGTGCGAGACAGGACAGGGCGAGAGTCAAATGCTTTGTGATGTCAAATATCAAAATTTATTTCTTGTCTTTTATTATTATACTGCATAAAATAATTAATAGAAAGAGATTTTCCTTCATTATGTGACGTCACACCAAGGTGGAAGGAGGGGTTAGAAGATCATAAAATTAATGAGACTTAATATATGGATAGTAATACTGTAATCCCCCCTATAACACGATAGGATTACTCCACATTATAAGAAAATGGGTTGTAGGATTATTCTCGTACAACGCGCTTGTACGGCCCCGAACGCGCATAATGTAGAATAATATTAATGCGTTATAAGAGCACAGCGTTGTAGAGGGGATTACAGTACACCGAAAAAATAGTTTTTCAGATATACATAAAACATTAAGATTGAGGCCTTAATAAAAAAAGTTATTAACGGAACCGATTATATAATATCATTGCAACACTGTTGGCAAGATGTTGTAAAAATAAAACAAGTCTTAATCATCTATTATTCATCAGTTAACTATTCATGAAGGCAGCGTAATCGCAAGTAAACTGCTGACAGCGATATGCGGTCAACGCCTTCTGAATGGGTTTCCCTGAAGGCAGATGCAGTGAGGTTTAAATTACCGCTACAAACTGCCAGGGCTAGCCGTGCGATTCTTTTAAACGGTGTTTCTCAACGTGTCTGTTGCGAGCCCCTGGATGGTTGAGGATTCTATAACGGATGCGACTATAAAACTCAAGTAAATACGCAAAAATAAACGTTAAAAATATTATTTTTATATGATAATTTAACATTATCCTATAAAAATATTTTAAACTTAATGTTACAGGACATATTATGTACAACGTCGGAGCCAGACATAACTTCATTTTAATGATCAAGTAGTATGTCCGGGGACTTTGTGTAATTGCACAAAATTTTATAGAACTTTGTAGACTTCAAGGACAAAAATGTACAAACACTTTGAGCTATATCTGGCTCCAGTATAACAGTTATGTTTGGTCTGGTTTACGTTAACGAAAATTAATATTTTCGTATTTTATAATTATAGAATTACGCAAAGTATAATAAATGAATGACTGGGTTTAATATTGGTGACAAATGAATAGGAGAGGGCACGAAAAATAGTTTCATACTTACGTCACGTTATGATAAAGTTTGAACAACACTCTGCTGTAGATAATACGTCGAATAGAATAACGTTGCCTGCACAGATGTGACATCCTAAAACAGCCCAATGTTGCAACTATCTCTTTCACTCTTAAGCAGCTTGCTTTTTACAGGTTGAATGAATTTACTAGTACAATAGATCGCCAGCTGGTCGAATTTGGTCCACAAACCTTTTTGCGTACGCCATATATTGTTCTATTCCCAAAAAAAAAAATTGACACTTAATATACCATACGGTTGTCACGATTACGCTTTGACATCATCCAATACATCTGTGTGTAAATGGTGTACATCATTTGGCATTGGTGTGCGTGCGGTTTTTATTAACTTATTATATTAATAATACATAGTATAAAAATATTAACATTCGCACACCTTCTATACGGACTACAATCGTGCCAAATTTAACACTCCTCCGCCTGCGCAATTTTCGAAAAATGGTATCTAATGTACGGTAAGGTACGACCGGCCCATTGGCATAGTGGACAGTGACCCTGCCTTCCGCTCCGGGGGTCGTGGGCACGATTCCCGCCTCGAGTCTGGGTGTATTTTCTATATATTTATGTATTTATATATTTGTAGGAAAAAAAAATTTGTGTATAGCAGGCGTATGTTACCTATAACACAAGCATTAAGTTGTCTACCTCAGGAACAGATATCCGTGTGTCATACAGTCCTGTAAAAAAAATCTTTACGCTTACGTATTAATAAATACATTCCGAGAAAGCCCCATTGATGCGCGAACTCGATGCAGGTACATACATTTTGTCGTTAGAGAGCTGGACTGCAGTGTAATGACACCAAGTTATGAAAACTTGCTTGGCATACACTGCGCATGTTCCAAATTAGGAAAGAGTAGCAGAACTTTCATATGCACAATTACGACTATCGCTGATTTTATACTAATATATTAATATCGTTAAAGAATTTATTTCTCAAAGAATTTGTTACAAAATTCACTTAAAGAGGAAAACAAAATTATAACTTACAATATTTTGTACGACAGTCAGACATAGGTATATAATTTTAAAGTCTATCCACTGACATATTTAGTAGAATGAAAGATCGTTGCCACAGTGTAGTCGTGTCAGTATGATTTTAAAAAAAATATTGGAGTAAATTTGTACTTTTAATATTAAAATTTAATGTGTGCATTTATTTATTGTACCAATCTACATACTTTTTAGATGTTTTCTTTAGTACTACAAGGAACCCTTATAATTTCGCTCTGTCTGTCCGTCTGTCTGTCTGCAAGCTTGATCTAGAAACATCTATCTTCGACATAAATTAGTACTTATAGTATTTATATTTGAATGAATAAATACATGTCTATTCAAATTTTAGTAGACTTTGCCAATGATATTGTAGGTATTTCAAAAAATATTTGAAAGCGTCGATTAGATTTTGATACATATCAGAAAGATATCTTGATATATTTGTCACAATTGATTTGATACAGCGATAAATATTGAATAAACTTGAAGCGCAACTGTATGTATGAATTAAAATAAATATTATGACGTTAAGAAATGCGGTCCAATGTACTGAGGTTTTCGTTTACATGGGCTTACAATGTTATTTTCAAGTTCCATCTAGTTCACCAATTTAAATGTTTTACGATAGAAGAATCTTGAATCAAGACAAATTTATATATTAAAACGGAAGAAAACACTTTTACAAAATTGTACGGACGTACGGAGTACGAAATTTGACACGATTATAGCTCATACAGAGGCTAGCGTGTGAATGATAATGTTTTTTATAAAATATGCATTATAGTAATTCGTTAAAACCTCACGCACACCAATGCTAAACGGTTTACACACACATTTATAAATCTTATTACTGGACGCTGACAAAATGTAATCAGGACGACCGTATGTATCTTAATTGTCAAATATAACTACGTCATTGTTCAAAGAATTGATAGAATCAGGCGTTACTTTGCGGAAATCCATGACATGCATGAGAAACTAAACTACTACAAAGGTTATTCGTAAAGTACTTTACGAATAACCTTTGTATAGTCTATCTCCTGATGATGCTTCGGTGTCGAAGCGAAACGTGCGTTGAGGCACATCGGAAAGTCAGTGTAGTGCTGTTTTTCTTCTAAATAATTGTGATTTATTATAATTGATTTGGATTTAGCGATAAATAATTTAGTTTTGTTATAAAGTCATGTATACTGAAATTAAATTTTTAATAGAGACGTCTTAGCGTCTGCGTCGAATGCAATAATATTCTCCAATTTTATTTTGCGGAACACATATTATTTGGATAAGAGTAAAGTAACGTATTACTTACTATACTTGTACAATCAGCGATCAACCAGTGAAAGTTTCATCGAAATCGGTCCAGCCGTTTGAATGATTGCATACGATAATTATAAAATTAGTGTTTTTGTCATGTATCGCATATACATATGCAGCATGTTACATACATTTATTGAAAAAAAAAAATTTCGCCGCTACAAACGAACACTCCAATATTTATTTATATATAAACATAAGAAAGAAGTCTTTTGGTCCTTATTCGCACGAGCGCTTTTTTACCGCGCGTCAAAAAACCGTTCAACTACAACATCATTATGAACTCCCAAGTTTGTGTTCACACGACAGAGCTTTTATAACGCGAGGCTATTTCATCGAACAATGTACAAGTTTCAACGTTATGTAATATAGGATTATTAAACATAAAGCAGTTATCAGCAGGTATCAACTTTTTCAATACACAATATGGTGGCAGCGGTGAAGAAAACCTCCTTTTAAATGTTAAAATATTTATTTATACACAATAAAAGTTACGGTTTCAGCTCTTTTTTTAAAGGAACACGCCCGACCAGCGCTAGAACGGAATCTGCAAAGCAACTCCATCAGCCGGGCTAATCAATTGTAAATTTTGTCATTAGATATAATTTTTTTCAATACACAATAATTTATATACATATACGCTATTTTTTTGTATCTACACCGCTAAAAAAGCGCCAACGCCGAGATTAATCGCAACGTTTTTTTAACTTTCATGCGAATGACGTATTACTGTATTCGCACGTTTTATTTTAAGCCCGAAAGTGCGAACTTGCTGATTATATTAGTCCTGATACAGACGAAGTGACCTGAAGAAATAATTTACCAGGGGATCCATTTGCTAATGAAGAATAGTGCCCTCAAGACGGCAGTAGGGTAAACTTGAAACATTAAGATATTACAAAGTTTCGCTTATATAATATACTTTGGACCTCGGAACGACTGTTGTGGTTAAACCGACCCACTTGGGTACATCAGTTGGGGACAATGTGCTAAAAGATTATGATTTGGCAGTAAACTTCAATAAAAAAATATTCAAAGACTGACAACGCTACTGCGAGTCTTCATGTAGTGCAGTTGTTACCCAACTGAACCGCCTGCCAGCGTATTCAAAGATTATTATGTATTATTAGGGGTAATTTTAGCAATAAGTTTGGAAAATCCAAAAGTGCTCGACTGAAAATCGTTTCTAATAATAGATTCCTTCGTAGTAACGCATTGGAAAAAATAACTTACTTAATGGAATTTTTTGTTAAAAATACGGTCCATAACAATATTTTTAGGCCAGTAAGCTGGAAAAAATGTGCTCAAATGAATTTGGCATATTTCACGATGATAATAGAATGCTCCCAGATCTGTTACAGGCCCTTTATAAATACTCAGTGGCAAATTTATGGATAGGCTGAGAAGGCTGGTGTCTATAACGGCAGATATTAAGGAGCGGCAAATTTGAATTACGGATACTTTTTTTTGAATGAAAAAAAAATTCGTATACACGGAAAAAAGTCTCTAATATGTAAGAATAATTACGATCGCTATTGCTTCAAGTATAGCGTCGAGTATAACATCGGGTATAGAGTCGATATCTACGCATTAGCGTCTCGTGGACAGCTGGGTGAGACGCTAATGCGTCTCTAGATGAGACGCTAATTCGCCGCTAGGTGAGACGCTAATACGTCGCTAGGTGAGACGCTAATTTTCCGCTGGTGAGACGCTGATGCGTCGCTAGGTGAGACTCTAATGCGCCGCTAGTTGAGAGGCTAATGCGTGTGTGCGTGAATATACATCTCACCTAGCGGCGCATAAACGTCTCACCTAGCATCGCCCTTAGCATCTTACTCAGCAGCGCCCTAGCGTTGCACTACCGGGGCATTAGTGTATCACCTAGCGGTGTCCTAGCAGCGCCCTAGCGCCACATGGTAAGACAATAATATATAAATGTGCAAATGTATAAATCCGGCTCTGGAAACACTTTTAGGTACACGTTTTTCTCGAAGAATTCATCTCTACAGCTCAATTCCACATACGCTGAAGTAACTTTATATAAAATGTATTGTATTGTAACTTTAAAATCTTTAGGATACCTAATGTTTTTTGAGGTTATACTGAAGAACTTACGCTGTTAGTGAGTACCTTTTTCAGGTCACGTATCAGAAAATGGGAAATGGTTCCAGCATTTACTAGCGTCTGAAGCTGGCATGAAACGCGGCCGTACTATGAAAATGCATACAAATGTGGGACACTAAAGTTCTTGCGCCGTATTTTGTATTTTATATTCTTATATATTTTTTTAATAATGCCATATATCTTACATAGCCAGTTTTCCTTCAACTAAGAGTAAAGCGTACAAGATTAGCTAATCCAAGTCAGGAAATATAATTATCTTATGTATTTTAGTTCATCGTTTCTAGCATCTATTGATGCTATATCATATATTTTGATAATTACTAAAGAATATAAAATCTTAATATATAAATCCAGTGTCACTACGTATATTCCAGTGAATTCCTTACCAAGTCAACCGATATTCAGTATATAGTATTTATTTTGACTAAAGGACTTCTTTATTTTGTATTTTAATCCTTTCTAAATCACTCAATGACAGCAACGTGGCCGGATCTGCTCCGGTCTCCGGTAGTTCTTTATAATATTATATAGAACTACCGGACCCGCCAGACGCTGTATTGTTCGAACGTTGGGTTACTCACTATTTACTACATTCTATCATCCTATAATATTGTTCCCGTTTTCTTTTTTTTTTTTTTTTTTTTTTTTTTTTTTTTTTACAAGGGGGCAGACGGGCAGGCCCTTTTTAAACAAGTTTTAAGACCAGATAAAAAACGTCTTACAAGCTAAAAAGAGAGAAAAAAAACAAAAAAAAACCCCCGATTAATGTCACTTTGTGATGTTAGCCGTAAAATTGTAGAACCTGTGGGGGTTCCGAGGATGACGTCAGATGGCAATCGGTTATCTTAACTCACCAAACCAGCCACCAGGATGACGTCAGATGGCAATCGATTATCTTAACTCACCAAACCAGCCACCAGGATGACGTCAGATGGCAATCGGTTATCTTAACTCACCAAACCAGGAACCAGCCTTCGATTTTTGTATGCCTAAACCGCCTGCCCGTTTGCCCCATTGTATCCAAGAAATACACGCACATGCGGAAATACATTAATTTGACAACAAAGTATTTCCATAATCGGCCCTAACGTAAGACGTTTTGGGAGCCGCTTAGACAGCGCTTGTGAATCGAGCCTTACAATAGTCTGTGCACACACTATGCTGCCCCGATTTAGAGTGACATTACCACCAACAATAGCTGGTATGGCGCAATCATAGCATAGTGCGTGCAGAAACACACATCAATTTGATAAGGAAGTATTTGCATGGCTGGACGAAACGTAAGACACCGTGGGAGCAGCTTAGAGAGTGCGTGTGAAACGGGCCTTACAATAGGCTGCGCACAGACGATGCAGCCCTGATTTAGAAGTGACATTACTACCAACAATAGCTGGTATGGCGCAATCATAACATAATTACGACGTAGGACGCATGGGAACACGTATTTTCCTTTTACAACGGCGCTGCCACAATAGTGGCGATCTATTAGCCGCTTTATAATTGTGTAACGTTAATTTGTTACGTGAGTATTGTGTTACGATTATTTGATGTTAGCCCACCATTTTTTTAGGACTATATGACACACGGACGTCTGTTCTTAAGGTAGATAACTGTGTTATAGGTAACAGTTGCCTGTTATACATAAATATTTTTAAAATATATAAATACATACATATAGTAAGGCATTCACTGCTAATTGTGCCAACGGGCTAGTAAAAAAACCATCGGTTGCTAGAATGCAAATATTTTCTTCCCCTCTTCTATAGTATATATTAATCCTTAATACTATAATAGTTTGACTCAATTAGGCAATCGTACAATTTCAAATTAAATAACCTATGTTAAGGATTTTTAAACCTACTGGTAACTTAGTGTATATACACACACAATTAAACAAACAGCTTTTATTATATTAGTTAGTCTAGGATTGTCATCTAGGACTAGTCTGTATAGAGAGATGATTTATATCAAGACCTAAGCAGATGAAAGTTAACACATGTTGAAGAGTCCAAGCAACACCTTTTAGGGTTCCGTAGTACTACAAGGAACCCTTATAATTTCGCTCTGTCCGTCCGTCCGTGTGTCGGCCCGTGAGGTGGTCCCCCCTCCCTTTGCATTTCCAAACTATTAAACTTAGAGACTTGAATTTTTCCATGTTGATAGAACATGCTAAAAAGTCATTAGGAAAATTATTTTGAACGAAGTCGGACAACAACTTTTGAAGTTATTTAACAAATACGTTCATAGCGTATTAGATACGGAACGTGTATAAGCGTGTTTTGACACGCTCTTGGCCATTTTTGAAATAATATTTAAATAATAATTTATATAAAAGAAATTTTTAGTTAGTGTATCTTGTGTATCAGAGTTTATTAAACCCCGCAACCTTTTCTCTATATAATAATCTCTTTCTCATATCCGCACCGCCGTGCCCTACGCTTATCAGCTGTTACCAAATAAATCACTGTCTACTTCACACAATAATTGCGTTGGAAATTGAACGGAATTCATAATTAATTAAGTTTGTAAATGTATTTTCCACATGCTGCTGGTATATCTTTGTAAAAAAAATAATAATAATAAAGTGTCGTTACGTTGATAAATAAAATGGCACTTATTTCGTTAATAATATTACATTTTTTTAGGTACGCAATTACTTTGCACAAACCGAAGGGCTAAATCTTACTTGCTCAATCGGTCTGACGAAGATTTGGATAACCTGGTTATCTCTATACACAAAATCAATACATTTATAGATAATTAAATATAGTCTATTCAAAAATACAGTTACTCCAAATATTAATCAACGTGACTATCTACTTTTCTCTAGAGGTAAATAGAGTAAAGTTTACAATACTGTCACTTATTCCCTCGCCCCAGGGGTACCAGTAGGTACTCGAGTGCGGTTTCGGCTGTGCACTACATGCACTACAACTAGCTACCTGTCACCAGTACCGGCAGAGCGAGTACCGTGGCGTTGGTCATGGCGGAGCGCGCGCCAGTGTGGGCGCAGCACGCGACTGTCTGCAAGCAAGCGCACAATCAGACTGTCGCCTCACTAGGCACCGCTCTGTTTAGTGACGTCACAGCGGTCACAGGGCCGACCAACCTTTGCTGCATCCGCAGCACAAGTGCTTACTTGTGTGAAAAATCGCAACACAACATATCCCGCGTAATGTGCCAATAAAATTATTCTATGCTTTTTATTGGTCGCTTGAAGTGCAGGCACAATCACTATTATATTAATTTCTATCGGTTTGTATTAAGTAAATTTTTATTTATTTCAATGTTTAGTTAATGTATCTATCTCTACCTCAAATGAATATATCGCAGCAACTGACCGATTACGTTTTAGGTCTAAAATGAGTTAATGATCTGGCTGCATCGTTTCAATGTCCTCTATCATCATCTAAGAATTATTTCGAAATCTACATTCAACACTGAGATACACCAATTTGTGTCAGTTAAAAAACAATACAACAAGATACTATAATATAGTTTTTATTGAATTACAAGCAGAA
The DNA here is from genome assembly GCA_024363005.1 of Charaxes varanes. Lineage (NCBI taxonomy): Eukaryota > Metazoa > Arthropoda > Insecta > Lepidoptera > Nymphalidae > Charaxes > Charaxes varanes. The sequence continues at coordinate 1,756,927 of JANCMC010049391.1, read as the reverse complement.
TAAATCGTAAATGACCAAACGTTTTTGACGATTTCCCAAAAATCAACTTTTTAGAGTTCAGTCAATTATGTACATATTTATTATATACATTTTTAACGTCAAAAGTTAAACGACGTTTAACTTCTGCGCCAAATGGGCGGGAAACAATGACCAAACGGAGTTTGTCGAAGCACGTTCACAACAAAACAAGAAATGTTTTAGAGACACGTGCCCGGTGCACTTTATCTTTATACATAATATTGAATGAAAGAAATATACAATTACAGTAGCGGCGCGAACAAAGCTTTAGAATAGAGCAACCCGAGAGATAATCAGTAGTAGTTAACCAATAAATAATCAAATTCGTATTCTTATTACAGCTACTGATGTTATTCATTCTTGAACAGTTCCTTCTTTAGGAGCCTTTTTTTTTTCTTTTTTTTTTTTAATATTTAAGGCAATTATAGTAAATAAATAATGTAACGTAATATCTCAAATAGCGTTTAATTTTCACTAAATGGTTGTATGGTTGTAGCGTTAAAGGTAAGCGTACTAACGCCATATTTCTAAATTAATGTGGTTACTATCGAAAATTGTAACTCTGTATCTTGTAATACACCAATAAATTTATTTTATCTTTCATTTACTGGTTAAGACTAAGCTGGAATGACACGTGTATATCGAGTTTCATTAAGTAGTTTAAAAAAATCATAAAAATGTTATATCAATATATTTTATTGCAACTTTGTTTCTTCCCTAATATAATATTGAAATACTAATTGACGTACTTAATTATCAAAATGTAAATATTGTTATTGATAATGCTAATGTGGCAAGGCCTTTAGCTTTATACTTCCTACATACTTCGTTAGATAATTTATAGGGAATTTAATTTATAAGTTATTCTACATTTCGAAATCCTTTTACACTGCACTGCATACCAGTTAATAGATAGAAGATAGATCCATTTTAAAATTAGAATTAAATGATAGACTTAATGAGATCTTAAATAGGCAAAGTGAAATTCAAAAATTTTAAAAACAGTTTTAATATATTAGTAACTAAGAAAGGGGGAGGCCTTTGCCCAGCAGTGGGACAGTATAGGCTAATTAAAAAAAAAAGTAACTGACAATAAAATTAAAAAATTATATACACCATACAAAAGGCAGGGAGAAAAAAAAAGTTAATCTAAATAAAATTCATAGTATATACAGCAACTAGGCGTTCCCTGTCACTTCGACGGCGTAAAATGAATCTTGTGAAACACCTTACACTTTTAGTCTGGCCTTATTGAATCCGGTCTTAGCGGACATCTACTAACTGTAAACTATCTCCCTACTAAATTTCATTTTTGTACGTCCCGTGATTTTCGAAATAATAATTTCCGAAATTCGTATAAATATCGGTATAAATAACAATATTTATACCATAATTATTATTTCTTACTGCAAAATAATCTCTCAAATTACGTCACAAATAATAAAGGCAGTATATGAAAACTATTTTTTTTTTAATATTATGCATAATTTAGAATGGTGCACTACGAGCGCAGCGCTTTTGGTTTACGCCTTGCTCTAACTTCCGAATCAATACGTGTGATAGAAATTTAAAATTGGTTTATATAGAGTTTAAATTTGCAGGGTGAAAATGGTTATTCACATTTAGAGACATAGAAATTAGAAGTGTAGGGGAGTATAAGATGTCTTAAAAAAGTACGGTATGAAGTTATATATTTTTTTAATTCCTTAATGATGTAAAATAGATGTGAATACGGAATTATTCGCATAGAATATTTATTTAAGTGATTTTGTTGACTCCTTTTTAGGGTTCCGTCCAAGAAACCCTTATAATTAAGCTCTGTTCGTCCGTCTGTCTGTCTGCCCGTAAGCGTGTGACAATCTGTAACAAGGAGGGGGGGGAGGGGGGTGTTAAAAATCGTAAAAATTCTTGTGACGTAATTTATGGATGACCCCTTACAACATTATCGATGTTCTTTCTCGTTCTACTACAGAAAAGGACATCTTTAATCACAAGGTGTCGTTCCTGAGGGATATAAAAATAAATTTTCGTCAGTCATCCCGTATAACTGTGACTGCTAATGTTTAATAATTTATACACGAGCAAAGCCACTGAAATGATAAAAATATATATATATTGTCTTCGCACCCTATGAAAAATATCATGAATTTGATATTCATTGAAACAAACGTCCCATCAGAGACCATCCATAAACTGACTTAAAGGGGGAAGGGAGAGCATAACCAAAATATGACTGTGTGACAACGGACGGGGGATCAAAAGCTTTGTGACGTCACATACCAATTTTTTTTTTAAATCTTTTTTAACATACTATATAAAATAATTAAAAGGAACTGATTGATTTCTTGATTATAATATGATGTCACACCAAGGGGATTTCGAAAAATGTTGTCACAACAAGAATGGAGGAGTTAAAAATAGTAAACGTAATTCGTGTAAGATAATTTATGTGTAACCCCTCATGAATCCACGAACAGTCGCAACACAGGAAAACATAATTATTTTTAATGTTAGTGGCGCCATCTATGAAAATATTAGGGAACTAGAGACGAATTAACTTTCTGACCGCTACTGGTTTCAAATTCCGGCAACTGTATTTTAAAAAGTGTATTTTCTAAATTATACTATAAATCATTTTTTATATGCGTAAAATGGGTAAAGAGGGCATCCCACAGAGTTAACAGTTTTCACGCCATCTATGAGAAATATCGTATACTAGATCAAGTACTTATTTTTCCTTTAACTTACATTTCTAATGGGCTTACTGTTACCTAAGTTTTTCTATAGTACCTGGTTTATATCTTATAATAAATATAAATTACGCGTCACGTTGTTTGTCCGCGATGAGCCCACTACTTACCCGATTTTAATGAAATTTGCACACCGTGTGCAGTTGAAACCAACTTGAAAGATAGGATAGCATACATCTCAATTTATACTAGCGAATAAAAATGAGTCGCTCGAAATGTGCATATTTTCCGAACGACTGCACCAAATAGGATAACTTTTTTTTTGTTTGTTATTGTTAGGACAAGGTTTGTATAATAGAAAAGGAATAGCATAGCGAAAGCGAAAAGGAATAAATGGGACGGGAATGGGGAATAACGTTATAGGATAATAGCATAGATTAAATAAAATAGTAAGTAACCCAAAATTAGGACAGGGCGTCTGCTGGGTCTTCTTATATAAACATTTTACCTAGAGTAACATTTAAGTTGATATTAATAATGGCACACATTGTTTACCACTTGAAATTAATATGGGCATTAATTTAGGGAATCTAATAAAACTTTGAGGGTTTTTATTTTTACATGCAAGAGAGAGAGACGAATTTCTTAGCATTCCATGGATTCGCCGTGCGGGTGCCGGGTCCATCGCGTTGCAGAGGAAGGAAGTTGGTAGTCACTTAGGTGAACTGCCCACTCGTTTGCCCCTTGTTATATATATATATATATATATAAAGTTTTTGAGATTTTGTTATATGACCTCGACCTTTCCCTTTTATATATAAGGGTTAGGTCAAATACAATTTTTTTTTATAATTAGATTTTTTCATTATTAATTAGTTGGTAAAATTAATACTACATTTGTGAAATAATTCTGGTATTTTTTTAAATCTTTACACCTTCAAGACATTTTGAATGATTTTTTTTCTATGAAATATTTACATATGTTATATTTGGTGGGGCCCCCATGACGGATGCACCTCGACTCTGTTGAATCTTTTGTGCTCAAATATTTACATAACTTACAAACTTTTGTAAAGATTATTTTTTTGTTTTAAGGTACAATGAAGTGCTTAAAAATGGTCTTCCTAATTGGCGTTCAGCTATTTACTATTACCGTCACGTGAGGAAGATGGGCCTGGCCGAGGGTTCCATCATACTATTTATAATCATCACATTTGGACAGTATTTAGTTGGATGGGCGGCTTATGCTGAAAAGCGGTATACAGCTGTATGATCCTTTTTCTTAAAGTAAATTATCAAGTCAAACTTATAAAAGACTAAGTTTAAGTTTAAAAAAAAAATGATTGTCTGTTAAACTAAGTTCACGGACGATAATTTTACGTGATAACGTAGAATCCTTAGGCCGTGTGTGCTTCTTTATCGCTCGTTCGGCGTTCTTGCTTGTGCGCTCGGCTCAGGTGGAATGTGACAATGTGTCATGCTTTTTCGTGCGTGCGACCGGCGTTCATAATCGACGAACGCTGGCTATAGGTATAACTGTAAAATGTTATCACATAAAAATGTAAACATTTATATTTAACAACTTTTTTTATTAAGTTCTTTTCTGAGTAAGCTATTTTCAAAAGAGGGAAAGTGTACAAATTAATAAATGATGTTCTCATAGTATCTATATATTAATACATGAAGCAAAAAGCTTTTATATAATTTCAATAAAAATTTTTAAATGTAGGTGTATGAAATTTGACAGAATTGTAGTTTATATAGAGGAAGGTGCGCTAATATTTTTATAAAACATGCATTATAAATATATTAAATTATTAAAACAACACCACACGCACACCAGTGCAAAAAGATTTATACACACATGTATACATTTTATGATTGGATTGTGCCAAAGCGTACTTATGATGACCATGACAAAATAACAGCATATTTTGTTAATTATGACTTTTAATGTGTTTAAGTCGTCAAATAGATGTTCTTATACTGGGGAAAAAAATTCTCCTTAGCTTTAAATAAGCATTTGGTATGCAATACTAAACATTTGTTGTCGAATTTTGACCAGCTGGTGATCTCTAGTTGTATTTTTAACTTTATGGAAATTGTATCCTACCAGCTTCCTAAGATTTCTTACTTCTGCTTTGTTTTCTATATTTGACAGCATTTTTTATATAATAAATAAATATATAGGACTATATGACATATGGGATGTCTGTTTCTAAGGTAGACAACTTAATGCCTGTGTTATCTTCTTCCGCGCCTCATTAATGAACTATCCTGCACTTTAAAAGATAAAATAACAAGTAAAAATATTAAAAGTATGTTTGTGGAATCAATTACCAGCGTCTGTATTTCCGAACAGAAACGACTTAGAGACCTTCAAGAAAAGAGCATACTCATTTCTCAAAGGCCGGTAACGCATCTGCGATCCCGCATCTGGTGTTGTATTTGTCCATGGGCGCCGGTAATCACTTAGGTGAACCGCCTGACCGTTTGTCCCTTGTTACATATAAAAAAAACTGTACACGGTGTGTAAATTTGATTAAAATCGGTTTAGTAGTTTAGGTTTCCATAGCGGACGCGTAATTTATATGTATTAAGATATAAATGCGAAAGGTAACAAGCTATCACAAAATCACGAAAACCGCGAAACGAACACTAATGAAACTTGGCAAGGAGGTTGTTTGTAATGAGTAATGACGTACCGTGATGAACAGCATTTTTGATAGAAGGAGAATAAAAGGAGGTCTAAGAGTTCTCGCAAGTTTACGCAAACGAATTAGCGGGAAACAGCTAGTATAACGTAATCCTCTTATTTATTTTAAATTCCTATTATAAAATACATTTTAAAATATTATTTCAAAATACAAATATTGAAAAAATCTATATAAAAATAGATATAATTATTACTATTTTGTACTGGGATCGTTTGTAGTGTTATTGAAGCGGCCACTTCTAACACAAGCCTTGCGCTTAATTAAAAAGAGAAACGGAAATACAACACCAAAAGTATTTTTATTACTCTGTTATATATATAAAGAAAAAAGAAAACGGAGAATTTGCGCAATGCTGTATTTCGAGGGTTACACAATTTGCCGTCACTTGATGCCTGATTTCCAAGCACAAAGAATTTTTCTTTTTAACTCCTTCAAAAAAAAAGGAGGGGTGTTTAAATTCGAGTGTATTTTAATGTATGAATGTATGTATGTTTCACGATTACTCCGCCATTTATGAACCGATTTCGATGATTCGTTTTCTGTTTGGTAGACTATACTTCAGAGGCGGTACCATATAAATTTTATCAAAATTGGCATAGCGATTTTTGAGAAATAAACAAAGTTCTAAAAATCTATATACATATATGTACATATCCATTGCTGTATTGTTAGGATATGAGAGCCAATGGACTAACAATACGGGATGCACAAGATAGGGCAAAGTGGAGGCGTAAGACCGGACCGCGTAAAAGCGGACCCTGGTCATGTACCGGGACAACGCTAAGAAGAAGAAGAAGAAGAAGAAGAAGACATTGCAGTACATCGATGATGTTTTCGTTTATTCCGAAACCTCGCCTGTCATAAGGGCAGTACGTTTAGTTGGCCTTACTATATCATATATAGACAAAATACGTCTACTGTCCACTAAAAATTACGAAATAAAGTATTTTGAAATAAAAAGGAAACCGCCTTCAAAACACACCAAGGAACTAAAAAAGCAAAAATTTATTATTATCCTTTTACTATTGCTTAGTAGGCACCTACTCATGTGCTGAAGTTGGTACCATCTGCATCCCAATTTGTCTTTATAATATTAAATGTTTCTTTTCCTTACTTAAGAATAAATATCAGTATTCATTTGACACTCATGTTTGCCTTTGGTCTCAGAACAAGCGAAAGTTTTTTAATTGTCTATATTATTTTTAAATATTGCAAGACACAAACGAGCAGACAGCAGGCAACTAAGTGCTTACTAACGCCTATGAGCATCTGCACGATCAGGAGACAAGCAGGTGCGATGTGATTCTTCCACTAACCGAAAGTAAAAGCAATAAATGTATGCATAATAAAATATTCATTCATACATTTAAATATTATAAACCGCCACAGTTTAACCGTTAAAATAATAGTCTATTTTGAGGTAAAATAATTATGATCTATTTTCGTTCTGATCCCAACAATCGCCCATCCGTGAAATGTGGGGATAATCGGATCCCCTCATTTCCTTTTAGAATTAAACTGATAAAGGGATATATATATATATATATATCTTTCGATTCAAGTGATTTGTACATTTATAGTAACATACAATTTTCAATAGCTATCTATTCTGGATTTATTGTGAATCATAATAAACAAAATGTTTAATATGAATAGCGTACGTCTATATAATCGTTTATAATTTATTTTATTATTCATTGGTAATATGACCAATGAATAATAAACGATTCATTTAAGCTATGTTTTTTGGCACCTAAATAAATTCAAGCTTGTCAATCAAGTACCGACCAAAATATAGGTAAAGCTGGAATTTGAGATGACATTATACATTGGAAACTTGGCGTCCATTTGGCGTCTTCTTTTTTGCACTTCTGACGTCAATGGACACTTGCAATAACAGAGGGTTATTGCCGCTTTGGGGAAAATATTTTAACTTTTTCTCTTGACCATCGAAGCTCAAAAAAGTAGATGCGGTAACAGGTTCCAACGAAATGTTCACTTAGTAAAATAAAAGTTAAGTTGTTATCTTTAATACATAAATAAATCTTCTTCTTTTCGTTTCAATAGCTGACTTCATACAAAAGGCATAACGACAAATTTTGAAAAATAGGTTTATAATGTTCTCAAGTATCTGCTATTGACGAAAAAATAATATTTCTGCAGAAATTAACTTTTTTTATAGCAAAAAAAGACATTACAATTGCGGAATTGAAATTAACTCCAAAACACTCGAAGTTGTTATGACGTCACTTTATGTTAACATTGCGTTCCAATTAGCGTCACCTCCGCGTTTTCGCGACGACCGTAACGATCGCAGTCGTCAAATATCTTAATGAGCACATTAAGCCGTTGCTATCGCTTATTGGAACGCACTTATAATATACGGTAACATCATACGCTCTGCTGGTTGTTTTAGCTATCATGGCGGATTGTTGTATTAATATTTTCCTTTTTTTTGTTTATCCTATTAATGTATAAAAATACAAATGTTTGATATGCTATATTTTATTTTATCACATAAATACATAATGATTCCCGCTATGCTATTGAGCTGAAATTTTGCACACATATGTATATCGCATGACAATGTAATATTATGACGTGATCTGATGATGGAGCGGCCTCCCCTTGCCAATCTCAGCCACTCATCTCCCGCTACTCTTTTATATTATCCGCCCATCGTCCTATAAGAAAAATTTTTTTCCCCAAACATGCGCGGAAATAGTCACATTACATTCGAAAAAAGAATATGCGAAGTTTGTCATTTACGGATACTCTTATTTACGAAAAAAAAAAACACGCCTGCAATGTTGTACGACAATTCATTATTGTCATGTTTTTAAAATTCGAACAGGAGACGTATCTTTAAAAAAAAGGCTTCAAAAAATGGCGGCACTATTTCACTATATTTATAGTCTAGAGGTGAAATAAAAAAATAAGAGTAAAAATGAGCACGTCCGTTTTACAATTATTTTTTATTTTACCTTTTGGACTGTATGACTGTGTTACCTTCGCCTTATAAAAACCGAACCAACATAATTTAACTTTTAATATTAATTAAGTTATAAATAACTCTCCTATAAAATTTTGATTTATTATATGCATTTATTTAAAAAAAGCAATATGTAAGCCTCGGCACTTGTGTGCTATTATGGAATTTTATTATTTTCCAGGAAGACCACTTGGTAATCAGTGTGATAAACACCAGGATTGCCAACATCTATGTATAGATACGTGTGCAAACTCGAAAAAACCATTCTGTCACGAACAACAATGTTATTGCCGTCCACAGCGGGCCGTACCGTCACTTATCCCAAGGAACTATCAAACAAGGGATAATAGCTGGGAATGAAATGCCACATAACCCTGTTAGAAAAACTTTACCGATTCCTAATAAAAAAATATGTGCGTGTACACACGTAAGAAGTGTAACTTCTTTATGACCTTATTTTTTGAAAAATGATTTACTATATGCAACTTTTCGGAAATTGGTTAAATTAAATTAAATTAGATAAAGTTTAACAAACGGCTTTTATTTTCATAGACATGAATTCAAATAAATACAACAATCAACACCCAAGTATTAGAAAAAATAAAAACCATAATCAGAAGTGTTAGAGTATTGAAAAGTACAAAACAATTAAACCACATGCTATGCCTACTCCACTGGAGAAAGTACTCTTTCAATCAACCGTGGTAGGGGTAAGAAAAAGATGGCGCGTAACGGAAAAATGTGACGCGTAACCGAAAAATGTGACGGTAAACTTTTTTCCAACGTCGATAAAGAAGTTTCACTTCAAAAATATTAAAAAATGAACCCAAATCTTTTATTCTACACGATATAAGCGATTGTTTCTAAAACAATAAGTATCCTACTTTGAATAAAACGTGAAGAGGTATGTACAGGAAACCATTCACAATCCTATTTAATCTAAATATTTATATTTAATTTGTATGGAAACACACTAAATTCCAAATAAAATAATTTAATATTGCTTTAATCTTTACCATTATTATATAGTACACTCGGAACAAAGAAGTCGCTTACCACCTTTGTACGTGCAGATTTTTTAAGCTACACGACGGATTTGAATGCGGATTTCACCAATAAAAATTGCGATTCAAGGAGAGGGTTTATATTTATTATGCATGGGTATTATAGCAGATAATATCCAAATAATTCAGATATTTGTACCATTATGTCGTATATTTAGTATTTTTGAGTGCTTATATTGCGTGCGCTGGCTAAACCTTACGAGATAGATCAAATTAATATACTACGGAATTGTATATCTTAAAAATGTCTATAAAAACACACCAATGGCATATGTGTGTGTTCTTATTATAACCCACAGTAACCATTTTTATGTTTTACATGTTACAAAAAAAAGAACTATTTACGAAGCTATTTTTAAAAATACAGTGTAAATCCTTAACCAATTTAATACCCTAGATACGTTATAAATTTTATGCAGATTAAAATTGCCCTTTAGAGCATATCATTAAAATTAATATTATGGAAGATAATATGAGAGAGTTAAATAACTGGGATAGAACGGCCGGCGCTGCGGTCGGTAGGGTAAGCAACCAACAGATGGCGCTATGTTTCGTCGCTATAAACTAGTTAGATCCGCTAGTTAATTATAAATTTGATTTAGCCCAATAATAAGTCTAGTTATTACAAGCGCGCCAATCATTCTATTCATTTATTTTAATTTTATTTATTTAATTACTTTTTTATTTTATACTTAACTTTTTATGAACTGTGAATCTGAAAACTTGGGTTTGCTGTCTCAGATTAGTTTTAAAAAATTCAAAAAGTATTTTTACCGATGGTTTTTAATATTTTTTTTGTAAAATGAATTTTCGTTGTGTGGTGGAAGACTATTTACAGCCTGTATGGTGCCAAAATAAAAAAAAAATGTCAAAGCTATTTAAACATTGCATTTAAACTATATACAAAGAGATCCATGGGAATTAACTAGTAATTTCTAATTAGTGTGAAAAATGGCTCGACATTTATTAGCACAACTTAATCAGTTATCTACGGTGAATTAAGGAGCGTTTTACTCGTATCTATATAAATGCCTTGTAAAGTTCTTTTGTTCCATATTTTCAGAGCATAATGAAGTTCCTAACGACAATTTTGACTTTAGCCCTTGTGTTGCCGAGTATACTGTCCCGAAGGGTAGAGGATGGTCATGGTGAGTTTTTTTTCAATGTATTTCCTACCTTGGAAACATGAAGTGAAATGTCAAATTTTGTCTATGTTAGAGACCTCCAAATGTTTTCTTAACATTTGGAGGTCTGTAACATTGGAGCTCCCAATTGATTCCAGAGAGATTTTGTGCGAAAGAAGAACTTCATAGGAAATTTCACTCTTGTGGATTTTACACTGTATTAGATGTTATATGATCATACAGCGGGACTAGGCAAGCCGTGGCGACGCGTCCCCACGCAAACAGACTGTGTCACCTGCACCTTTAGCGTTTTAATATATAGGTAGACACTAGAGACCGGATCGTTAAAATTTGACAAGAAATCTTTAGATTCGCGTGTTTATTTAAAGCTATGTACAATTTTGTATTCTTAGTAAAACGACATTTGACAGTTTCGCCACATTAAACGTCATAATTACCCAAATACCAGCACAATTTTATAATAAAATGTATACATGTGTGTGTAAATCGTTTAGCATTGGTGTGCGTATGGTTTCATTTTAAAAATTTAATATATTTGTGATGCATAATATTAGCTTTCGCACACACTAACACATATCTATATAAACTATTATTGTGCCAAATTTCATATTCCTTCGTTCGCGCAATTTTCCTAAAATGGTACCGAATGTTTTTGATTCACATATAAATATATAGATATAGTTTATGTTCTTATAAAGGTTATATTTATTATAGGTCACAATCATCCGCATCAGTCACAAGCCTGTGCCACTTCAGAAGACTGCATAACCCTTTGCCGTCAGGGGGGTCGAAATGCAGTCCGGGCCCTTTGCCACGAAGATGAGTGCTTCTGCCAACCGAAAGGCCAGCGGAGTCCCATGCCTTGGGCATAGGTCATGAGGCTCCAAATTAATATAGCCTCATATATGTAATTACAATTTGTAGAGATATTAAAAAAATCACTATTTTTAAGCAAATTTTTTCTCCTTGTATGTCCCACTGTATTTTCAGTTGTTTTTAAGCAATGTAACATTTGAATAGAAAAATAAATATTTGAATTTGTATTTTGGTTGTTTAATTTACTATGTATTGACCTAAAGATACAAGTTAAAGACTTTAAAGTTAGTAGACATCCGCTAAGAAAAGATTTTTTGATATGCCCAGAATAAGGAGGTCTGATTCTGGAGGGCTCTCGCTATTTATGCCCAGGAAGTCATGGGAAACAGCAGTAATTCTATAAAACTACGTAGTAATCGTCTTGTTAGTTACACTATTTAATAACTCAATAGATAGACCAGTTTTCACGGTCTATACCCAACCATGGGTATGTCTCTGGCCTGAATAACTATTAAAAAATTAAAAAAAAATGCATACACTTAGAAACCTCTATAGCTAAACTGTAGAAGGAATGGACAGAAATCCATAATGCTCATAAAACCCTGATGCTGTTGGAATTACGTCGTACCCTATTCTAACATAAGTTAAAAAAAATATTGTAGTAGGAGCGAGTATAAAAGGCATACATAAAGGTCTTAGGCCATATGTTTAAATCTTTATAGTCCAATCGTCTAAGTCAAACTTAAGTTAGCATTTCAAAATGCTCTTCCTGCGTTAGTGTTTTCTGACAAATTTAATATAAATACCCTCAAAATGTGAATAAGCATACTCTAGGTAAGCGCGCTACATCCTAGACTGTATCATTCCTAACCGCGAGGTGTGATTGCAGTCAAGCACTAGCCTGTTATACATTTGTTAAAAAAATGAGATACTCAGCTATAAACTCGTATAAAATTGTACTTTGACATCGTAAAAGATATCTCAAGACCTACATATAGTAGGCTGTATTGTAAAAATCATAATAATCGATTTATTGCATATACGTCTCCTTTGTGTTTTTCGTTACTTTTGAACAAGCACTATATGTCATATATGACAGACAATGTACTATTATAAAGTATGCAAAGTTAACTAGTTCATTATAAATTAATGATAATACTTGATTAATTAATGTATTCATAATAGGAAATGTTCATCCGCAACCACATCGATGTCCAAAGATTAACAACCGCGTAATTTGCATATTTCCTATGTGAGTCCCATTTTTTCAAACACCTAATGAAAAAGAGGGGTGTTATAAAATGCTCTTGAATCTATGTTTGTCTGTGGCACCGTAGCTCCTAATCTAATAGACCGATTAAGATGTGTTTTTTTAAGCTAACGTAGTCGAGATGGTTCTTAGCATTTTATGTATATTTGTTTAAGCGTCATCAGGTCTTTTTAGGGTTCCGTAGCCCTACCAGGAACAAGGATTCCTTGTAAGTATTGTTTCGTTTAGTCTGTCTGTCCATCTGTCTGCCCGCAAGATACTACCCCCCTTTGAATTTTCAAACTATTAGATATCTAACACTTGAAATTGATTTGAAATTTTCCATTCTGATAGAACATGCTAAAAAGTCACAAGGAAAATTATTTTGAGTTAAATCAGACAACAAATTTTGAAGTTATTTAACAAATACCTTTATCGCGTATCAGATACAGAACCCTTCTATAAAAACGTGTTTTCACAGTCTTGGCGTTTTTATTATTAGCTGAATAAGAATTTACGCCTCTATTTTATCCCTCGAATTTTTGAAGTTATAGAAATATATTTTAGAATATTTTTTGTATTGGGGGTTTAATAAAATGTTTACTTTTATATTCACTTGAAATAAGTAAAAATGTGTACAATTAATTGTAGTACACTCGTATAATAAGAGAGTATACAATTATACATAAACCTGCGAATTAAATATAAAAAAGAGCAACGAGTCCATAGTGCTGTAATTTTTTTTTTATATAACAAGGGTCAAACGGGCAGGTGGTTTTCACTTTGTGACTACCAACGCTCTTGGACATCTGCTCCACCAGGAGCATCGAAGATGCGTTGCCGGCCTTTAGCGAGAGGTGTACGAAATGCCACAATAATACCATCATTGTAAGTGACATCTTTGCCGCCACTTCTCGTCGATTTTATGTGAGAAAGAGGTACCGGTACCAGGACTCGCCGGCCCAATTTGGCTACTTCTAATTAGACAGACAGGAATAAAGAGAAGGCATGGACTAAAAGGATATATTTAGGTGACTGAATTGGTGCTTGTATAACTATACAACGCCACTCAAATATTACTATAAAGCGAGTCTCACACGATACACGCTCTTGTAAATCACCAAATACATTAGTATTCTTTCACCTTAAAACAGCACGAGCCATTTCAAAAATGGCCCTTTGTTTTATCTTGTAATTCTCGCATAAGTCTTGTTAAAGATTATTAATTTCGAAGAGAATTTTCAAAAAAAGCATTTTGAAGAGATGTGAAGGATGTATTTATATGTTCACCACGGTTTGCAAACCCAAAAAACTCCGTCAATGTTTATCCAAATAATCATACATACAATATTATACATCATTGATAATAATACAGGTTTATCAGTTGATAAGGAGTACGAATGATTGAATTGTGTCGATAACGCAGTACAGCCAAGTGCTAACAACAAATAACATCTTAATTAAACGAATTGTGCAGCGCCATACGGCCATGGAAAATATTAAATATATTAGAAATGATAAAGGGGTAGATAACGCTGCAGCAATAAATGGTAAGATTTGTTTCTCCTTCAGTGTAACTATAGATAGATATAGGAATCCAAGAACTACATCAAAGAGTACCTTTGGATCTTGATTCCTTGTGTCACTTTTTGTAATATCGGCTTATTATTTATTTATTTGTCTTAACCACAACGCAAAAGAGTATCTTGAAATAATTGCACAACCAGTGTTTAATAAACCTTTTTAGATTTTTCGCCACCGGCATTCATTATCGCTAGTTCAAACGCATTAAGAGCATAACGCAAAACATAGTACATATAAAAAACATACGAGCAAATATCTCATCATTTATTATTTATTGCTTGTTGCAACAAATGGAAGTCGCCATAAAACTGTTTGCCTGGCCAATGTTGCTAGTATTCAAGTTTCTTTTTAACCTTTTTAAAGTAAAAATTTTTTATTCAATGTTGAGAAATTTGTTTACTGGCCTATTAATCAGTGGCCGATATTTGAGTCGAACGCTAGGTTAAGTAACTCTTACCGCGGTCGGGTGATAAATGAGTAACCAATTGTAACACTGCTTTTATTTATTTATTTTTATTAGGAAAACTAACAGCTTATTATTTTTTTTATGACTATAGGCTAAATATAAATATTTTACAATCATTGCCAATAACGGATTACACAGAAAAGATCTTACGTACTTATAGAAGCAAAACAATGCAATACTTCTTTTACAACTACCAAGCAAAAGTATGAATCTGTAAATAAGAATTATATGTAAATATTTTTATGATATATTTATGTGTATGTATGTAGGTTTTTAAACATCCGCCCTCTTCTGTTTTTCGGAGGGCTATATATATTTTTTAAATGTGCAGTTTTCCACGGGCCTTTTTTAAGAAATCCTTTTCTTAAATAAAATAATATTTGCAATATTTTCGTGATATGTCCCGTCTTTCGGAAGACACGTAAATCAATGATTTCCAATTAATGTCACTGACTAAAACCTGGAAGTCCCTTAATATACTTCGGACACAGGTTGGCAGGTCTAGGGAGAACATGTCCAGGTGGAGATTCACAAATGATATGAATATGAGCTGTTTGTGCGGTGCAACTCAAACGATGAGCCATCTCATATCATGCCCTTCTCGTCCCCTCCGCTGCCCGCGTAATGTATCACTCGAGACAACAGAGCAACTATATTATATCTATGTATGTATGCACGGTTGCATACACTTCATTGTGTGTATTATCAGTCTTAAGCCAACTTGAAACAGTCAAGATGTCTAGTAAAAGAAAAGCGTTGTGTGTGTAAACGAAAAAGTTTCTTTGATAGTTGCGATAGAAGATTTAGTTATTTTTTCTTAGTCCCTCCATATAGCGAAAACTCTCTATAACGAATAAAATGCTCGGTCCCTTGAGATTCGTAATAAAAGGTTTACACTGTACTTGAGAATTTTTGTTCTCAATTTTACCCCTGCAAAAATATATACATTGTTTAAGATGTTTTAATAGCATCGGACAAAGAGCTCCCCCTTACATAATAAGATAAAACGAGGTACAAGATTGACCCTTCTTGTCAACCTCAAAATAATAATGCGAAATAGTAGGGTGTGCTAGGATCCGTCTTAATTAGGACTTCCATGAATGGAGATTTAAATTTCTAGATATTCAATTGGTTTTAGGTTTAACCTTCAATCTTCAATTTTTATCTTTTGTCTTTAGTTCTAAGGTTTATTATCTTTATTTTACTCTTAACTGTTAGATCGTTTATTAATCCTTGATGCCAATGAAAGACATGACTCAATTCGCCAGTAAAACTTAAGTCGATAGAGTCATTTATGTTGACTCATAAACGCCGTAATTTTCAATCGATAGGTTTTATTAATATTGGAGGAGGTCGTGGATCGAGGAGATGGTGGTATAATCAGAGGTCGGCATTTGAGTTATGATAGTAAGGTGATAGATGATCAACACATTTTAACACTGGTTTATGTTTGATATCCGACCTCCTCCGTGTTTCGGAAACCACGTAAAAGTTGGCCCTGATTAATGTCACTGAGTGACATTAGTCGTAAGGTTGCAGAGACGATAGGAGGTCCGAGGATAACTCCAGATGGCAATCGGTCATCTTAACTCGCCCCACAGTCACATCCTCTACAATCTAAGAGGACCCTGATACTAGACCAGGATAACTCTTGGAAGAAAAACATTTTATTAATAAAAATCAACTTTTAATGCGTTTTACTTTGTATAATCCTTTTTTATCGAACACAGATTTGTTTTGTCGAAATATTTTTTCGTATAACGAATTCTATTTTCGTTCTATTGAGTTTTAGTTAACCCAGAATTGTTGTCACCCTCGTCACAAGTCAACAGACCACGGGCTGTGGTTTTAGGATGGCCATAAAATTTCCGAAGTGGAATTTATCAATTTTATCTTCTTGGAACACGAGAACTTGCCGCAGGGGCATAAGATATTTGTTAACGTTATATCCATATTATATGTAACTGTGAGGACATTTTATTTGCGATGTTATAAAACGTCTTCTACCTAGCAATATGTCAGTCTATTACGTCACTACCAGGATCCGCTTCAATTACTGAGGATGGCTGATGCGAACCATTTTCATCAAGTGTTTAATAAAACGAATCTAGATATTTTTAATAGAAAATGTATTTGTGATTACATTTGACGTCAATATATGTATTAAAATTAAATTTTACGGCGGATCATAATGACGGTAATAACACGTGACGACGTTGCCAATGAACATAATTAAAATAAAGGTGCTATAAGGCGAATGCATGTATGTGTATCAGAGTTGAAATAATAGTAACTTAAATTATCTTATATAACTTAAGTTATGTTTATTGCTTGGAAAGACACTTGGGCCTTAAGATGCCGAGACCTCCCAGTTGAAGGGCGTGGAGAGTCTCTTAATTATATAATTTGCGCTACGCTATAGTCTATGGTTATGACTATCGTTAATAAAGATTAAATTTGAAGCCATAATGTACAAACGTCTATAGCTTGGGAAGACACAGGATCTTGAGAAAGTCCTCTTTGTTTAAGGGATTGACGATTTTCACGACGTTATAATATATGTATGTACATACAACTACAATGTAGTCTATGATAATGATTTATGATGGAAGTCATATGTTAGATGCGTGTATATTTTTATCACAGATGCTAAATTGGTAACCTCAATAGCACAACGGTAGATGGTATGGATTGAAATTCGAAAGGAACCCGGATCAAAAGCCGACGCCTCAGGGGCAATGTCGGTCCACTCCTAAAATAAGCTTTTCATTTAAGTTTGGTAGGGAGGGGGGCGGGGGAGCTATTAGACATGTCTTAAAGTAATCCTCATATTTAAAAAAAACTCTATTGTCGAAGGTTTATATGGAATCCAGTTAGAGACTTATTCCTCTTTGTCCTTCCTGCATTCTATACAACTGTGACACAAGTGATCAGCTGATTGTATATTTTCAGTTAAAATAAAGTAGGTCATTTAATAAGAGTTGATTATGCTGAGGAAGAAATTGCGGTGTTATTGCACACAGCAGTACGAGTGTACCCAAACTAAATCACAATTCCGATTAATGGCCCACCCTCTCCATCTACCTTATGTGTACAAAGTTAACCGCTTTGTCCGAAAGTTCGAACCTCATTAATCATAATAGCTATTTGCGTCGATCCAAAACTTTTACACAGATTTCCATTGAAGTTTAATTCACTTTGGTAAGTAGTTTGGATATGAATTAATGTAAGCCCATCTCTATTTCGTTCTGTTTTAACTATACTCTTAGTTTTACTTAAAGTTTATATTTTATGAATACCATCAGTATAGTGTGTTTAAAAATGTAGATTATAGATTATAGAATGTAGATTATATATTGAAAATTGATAATAGTTTTAAAATCCACATATGAAACTTAAATAATTTTTTTGGAATCCGTAGTACAAGGAACCCTCATAATTTCGCTCTGTCCGTTCGTCCGTCTGTCTGCCCGTAAGGTGGTGCCCCCTAGCATTTCAAAACTAATAGACGTAGAGACTTGAAATTGTACACGTTGATTAAACATGCTAAAAACACATTAGGAAAACTATTTTAAACGACATCGGGAAACAACTTTTGAAGTTATTTAACAATTCGGCTACAAGCATGGCGCTACCTCTAATTACGATTAATATCACAAAGTGACATTAATCGGGTCCCACTGTTTATTGAATTCCTTGGAATTTTTTATTAAATGTGAAAGGTAAAATAATTAAAATTAAGATTGATAATACTAGGGGGGGACAATGACCCATGGGGACAGGGAGGGGGCAGCCAGAAACAGTGGATGGAAAAGTATGAATTCTAAATATAGCTTAGATTAAACAGCTAACCACATGCTGGGAATGGAATAGAATACATACATTTATTCGAGTTTCTTCTTCGAGTTCAACCTGGTTCAGATTGTCTCAAGATCGTAAGGAGTGATACGGGCGGGGAGAGGCCTTTGCCCAGCTGTGGGAGAAAAAGGGCTATGGATGATGATGATGATATATATATCTATGTTCATCGATGTTCATGTTTTATTTACCTATGGCTAATCCTTAATACAATAGAACAATGGAAAGAAAATGAAATGAGAAAAAAGGCAATCAATGTTATATTTTCATCAGAAATGAAATTAACGGATTGAGCGTACGATGACAAAGGTAAACAGCGGGGCGTGTGGGTAATACGATTTTCAATTATTATCAAACAAACGGCCGCCTCTCGGAACAGCGCTGGTGTTGCAATATGCAAATATTACGTGACGGCTAACGCCAGGCAATAACTTTATCAATTTTTATTTGAAAACTTAAATCTGGCTAGTGTTTTACTGGTAACGGTATTGTTTGATACTGTTTTAAAAAAAATCAGTCATAAGTTATGAAACCACACTAAATTTTTATAGAATAAACTAAAAAACTCAAAGGTAGAAAAAAGCGGAAGACTAGATAAGGTATGATATGATAATTCTTTATTTTCATGAAATAAAGTATGAATGAATGGATGAATGAATGAATATTCTTTATTGTACATCACAAAAATACTATAATAATAGTATATAGGGTGAATGTTACAAAAGTTCCACATGTTTCGCCTTGGTTAGTCAAGTCACAATTCAATACATTCCTTAAATAAAAGTAGTGAAATTAAAACAATTAAAAATTAATATAAATGATAAAAATGTCAGTACTATGTATACTGATTTGTATGCTGACAATGCATAAGTAAATTATCAATTGTCAAATGAATAAATTGACAAAGCTAGTTTGATCTTCGATTATCATCAAAAAATCCTCCCGGAATAGCGCGAATGTTGCAATATGCAAAAATTGCCTAACGGCCTAGCGGCGTCAAAAATCTACGATAGTTTTTGTTTAAAAACTTTCAAAGTGGCTGTAACGTAATTTCAAATTCTAATGTTGGGCCTGCAAAGGAAATCTAGCTATGCAGTTTATTATTTGTACTCATGCACTCGAGCCCATAAATTATAAAATCTTCTCAGGTACACAAAAAGCGCACACTAAAGTATCGATAGCTAAAATGTAATGACATTAAAAAATAACCTATAACAAAAATTGCTGAATTAAAAAAAAAATTCTTTGCTATATATCCCACATGGGGTAAGCCTTCCTACTTCTCACAAATATTCTTTTTAGAAATATGTAATTACATACATATGGATAATACACCCAGACTCGAGGTGGGAATCGAACCCACGACCCCCGGAAATAGTAGATTTTTTTACCTTATCCATAAATCTCTTTATTAATTCCGGACAATTAAGGTTACTTTCTGGTTCCCAAGAGTCAAATTTGTTAGACCATCCTTTCCAATGAATGAGAAAATGACGATCACCATTCTTTTTGTGTTGGACTTCGAGAATGCGTTCTACCTGAAATAATTTCATTTTTAAACAGATTTTCAACAAAATATCAAAAGAATAAAAATACCATCCCATATATGAAAATGTAGGTTTAATTCAATTCACTCAAGTGTGACAACCAACATTACATTGGCAATGAGAGTCTTTCTAATGGATATGGTTTTATAGAATATATAATAAAAAAAAGTTTAAAAGTTAAAGATATGCCTGATGATAATAAGCTAAGAAATATTAATGTTGTCATATTTCACATCCAGGAGGGTGGATCTTCCTTTTTATCTATCCGATAACTGGTTATATCTACTATGGGTACGCGAACTTGGACTACCCTAGCTGTTACCCAAGGGTGAAGCAAGATATGATTGGACAGGATGTGCTTGAAGTGGTGCCAATGGTGTCACGTCAAGTGATGGTATTGTTGTCACGTTTCGTACATTGTGAGAGTTCTCGGTGGCCTAAATAAACCCTTTAAAAGCATCTGCGAGCCTTGACCACCTGCCAGTTTATTTTTTTTTATTTTCTTTAATTTACGCACCACCACAGTCATGAGGCCCGTGCCAATTGTTATGTTATATTTTGTTTTTTCTTTCTTATCGTTTCATTAACTCTCTGTTTATAGTGCCACGTGTTTAATTCCTAGGGCGGCAAAGATGAAAAGTAGACCAGAAACTTTGCCAGGAATATGACCTACGGGACTCTTTGCCTTCCGGATTGGGCTCCTTATTCGGGGCAGCCATTTCCGGGATGTGATGGGCGTCGCGGTGGTAGATGGAGCGACCGTCCATGGTTATATTCCAATACGGTATGCTTGCTCACGGCCGTCGTTTTCTTTACAAAACGACCAATTGCGTCGTCTGCGTCGTCGGTGTAGTAGACGCACTCCTTCGTATGACGGGAGATTGCGACAACCGCATGTGAAACGCTATCGTGGATGAGCATCTTCCCGCCTGCCAGTTTGCCCCTTGTAATTATATTTATATAAAATTATACACATCTGTGACTGTCCAAGTCTATTCCTCAAGCGCTACAACACTCACCCTGACCCCGGGAGAAGTTAGGGCGCTAACACCTCAAGCCATTGCAGGGTCTATGTGCTCTGCTGGTCTTGAGGATTAGCTATAAACTGAGGCAGTTACAATAGATCTTATTGGTCGCAGTAACGATAGGGCCCTTTGGTCGACCTCAATAATAAAAAAAAAAAAAACATCACTCTCAAACTTACCTCGTACTCAGCATTCTCATCAAAATTCTTTTCGTCGTTAGAGGTTTTAGTTTTCTTCATAGATGATTTGCTTTCTTTCTTGCTACCTTTTCTCTTCATTCCTTTTTTGGGAGTATCATTTTTAGAATTTTCCTCCTGCATAAAATATGTAGCGTTTTTAATAAGGCGTCAATCTTTTGGCATTAGTGTGCGTAAGGTTTTATTTTAATAAAAAATATTCATTTGCACTCCCTCCCCTATGTAAAGTATAAATGTGCCAATTTCCACTATTCTCCATCCATCCGCGCAATTTTCGTAAAAGTTTTTAAACTTAAAGTTTTCGCTGCACGTATTAATACATGGATTTCGAACAAACGCTACTACATTTAGACTTGACTGAAATAAACATATTTACAACACAACAGGACTGAGGCTCAATCCAATACTTCTATGTATGTCTCTAACTTCTATATTTCTTAATCTACTTACTTCTATATTTGTTTTCTATGTTCTGCTTACTTTTCAGATTTAGGTGACAGCAATGCACTATTGTGTACCTATAATTTTAAATTTAACACAAGTGTAGGGCGTACCTTTTTATACTGTGTATCTTTCATACAAGATTATACTTTAATTTGATTTCATATATATGAATATATGAACCTACTACGAGTAGGTTAGCATATTAATTACACTAGTAATAGTGGAATAGACCCCTGTTCTTATAATCTAATTTTCATAGAAATATACGAAATAAAATAAAACTAATAAAACTAGTTCGTCTAACGGAAGTGTTTATGTTGGTGCCACTGAGTGGGGGTAGTGGTGGGAGGGGGGAATCGTGAGACAATGGGATGAGGCGTAGGATCTGTCCTCCTTCAGTGCTCATACATTGACGAACTTTGAATTCTTTCCCTTGGTGCTCTATCTTACATTGACCAACTTTGCATTCTTTACTTTGTAATCTAATAAAATATAACTACATACCCTTACCAATGGGTCACAACAAAACACTCTGTTTATTAATGAAAATCGATTCTAAAAGCCGTGGCCTATGCTTTAACCATCCGTTCCCTTGATTTCATTTATACTATGAAGTTAGGATGTAAAGATTTCTTAAAACTTTACATCTATACAAATAAAATTCAAAGCCCACCTATCACGAAATTTCAAAAACTGCGTGATGTATTAAAATGAAAATTGTCAGGGAGACTACCCCCTTATAGTTACTAGACCTCCATTAATAACGAATTTTGTGATAGAGTCGGAATAAGGAGGTATAAGTTTCCCAAGTTTATACGGAAGTCCGTCATATTATTTCTACGAACGTGGATGAAGTCGTGGGGAACAGATAGTCTATACTAATATATAAAGCTGAAGAGTTTGTTTGTTTGCACGCACTAATTTTAGGTCCTAACATCAACTACTGGTCCGATTTCAAAAAATTGTCAGTATTATGAAGCCCATTATGGAGGCTATAGGCTATATATCGTGACGCTAAAATTGAATCTATTTTTTGATAACAAATTTTAGGCGGATGAAGTTGCGTGCACAGCTAGTTATGAACACATATATATTATTATATTAAAATACTAAGCTTATTTGTTCTGAGAAACAGTATATCAGCTAGCTAATACGTTTTATTTCCGCGGCTAATATGTATATACGTTTGCCGTAGTAAAGAGACGGGGCGACCCCCGCGATAGAAATTTGTTATCCTGACAAAGTATATGGTGTCCAGGGTCTGATGATGATGATGGAAGGTCGCCATAGGAATACTGTAATGAAAAGACGTAACTGCATCCACTATGGGTATGTAATTTTTTTTCTAGACGAGTACTTTGCTTTAATTAATATCCAGTGTACCTGATGATGGAGCTGGAAGGTGGCCATTGGAAGACCCTTATAAAAAGGCGTAACCGCATCGTCTTTGAGCTCGTGTGTGTACTCTGGTTTTAGATAATTTCCGTATGCTACCCCATCAGATTTCAAAATAACTGTGCTCCATTTGATAAGAATATGAATTTGATTAGATAAATTAACTAATGCTAAAACAAGCATGTGCGGAGGGCAGAATGTTACGGTACTTTTATGTTCATTTTAGTAGAAAAAAATAAAAGCTTGTTTTAAAAAAAAAACTTCTCTTCCTTATTTTTATTTATGTTATACATATGATTATCGCTTTAAAATGTTAAAAATTTTAGAATACACTTAACTATTATTTTATCGTTTCTTTGTTTTTTTTTTTACAATACATACGGCGCCGGCAGTTTTTTTAACATATTGACATGCAAATATGTCTCGCATCCGGCACAATATATGCGATATATACAGCACATTAATCATTGTCAATTATTGATCACGACCGTAAAACACATTACATCCCAATTAAAATCAATTAACAACAGATGACAATGTTTTGTCGCTAATGACTTATAATTTTTTTAATATATCATTATGTAAATAACTCTGTCGAATACAATCAATAATGATTTTCCACTTTTTTTTAATGTAATAAGTTTTGTCGCCATGTATTTTTTTGGGGCAACACTTCCGTATTATTTGGCTTGCAGTAGGTATGCATTGGTCACGTGACTTTTTCTGTCTCTTCCGCGATTGCAACTGCTCTTAAGTGTTGAACGGTCTAGGTTGTAGCGTAGAATGTACTTATTCATTCTTGCCTTGAGGATAGGGTATATTATAGTGATCCGAGAACACAGACGCCGGAGCATTCCACGCCTTCGCCGTTTGCATCGGGAAAGAAGGTAAACGCTTCGTGCGCGATGGTGGAATGTGAAGAACATATATGTGTGCACCAGCAGAAAACTGGGTAAGTTTTTGGCGTAACAAGGGAATGTTGTAGTTTGGACTGACGAATAAGCGTCGCAGGAAACAACTGGATGCATTCGCGCAGACTCGATCTCTGTGGAAGTCTATTTGGGAGACTAATGTCTAGCAGTGGACGTCATTGGAAGGGGGAATGTTTATACATGATTGTTTATGCATGTACGAGTAAAATAAGCCTGCCAATAGCATGTGCAAGAAGCGATATGAACATGGATACTGAGTTTAGACACAGGCTTTGGCACAGGTGCCGCTGGATTTAAGTAAGTATTCTGACAGTATCAGAGAATACGTTGCTTCATTTTGCAAGTGGCCTAATTAACTAAAAAAAAATTTGACTTTTCATTAAAAAAATATTTTTTTAAATGTAAAAAATGTTTTTTTTTTATATATAAAGTTTCACTAAATCTCATCAATTGATGAATTCATTTTAAAAAAAATTATCAGCCTAATTATCGTCATATCTTTTGATTGATTGATCAAGATCATGTTATTGTGTTAATTTTGATGCAATTTAAAGCGGACCCTGGTAGTAGACCGGGATAACACTAGGGAGAAAAGGAAATCTCTTAACTAATCCCGAAGCCAGTACTAAGTTTTCCGTTAGTGTTTTTAGCACGTTTACAGAGAAAAATATGATTAAAACTGTGACTACAAAAGTCTTAGCTATGCAAAGTAAAAGCTCCGTCCTTGTTTTTAGGATGCGCACGCGCTTCAAATAGACCTGTCAGTTGCACTTTGATCCATTCATATTATATTAAGCATAATATTATTGCGGCAAACCGGTCAAAAGTGTTTATGAATTTAATTTACCATTTCATAGCAGAGGACCGAAAAGAAAGTGTTATTTATTACTACAGTGTTTACATCTATATAAAAAAAGCGAAAATCACTGATCGAGACATCTCAAAAACCGCGGTACATACCAAGATAAAATTTGGCGGAAGTTTTATATTCATTAGTTAGGGAGTTAATAAACATCCACTAAGAATTTTCGATAGGGCCGGATTAAGGAGGTCAAAAAACTCGCGCAAATTTAACTTTACGTGGATGAATAAAGTAGCGGGAAACAGCTTAGTAATGTATATTATTGTTTGGCTTATTAAAATCCCATAAAATATTTGAAAAAAAAGTTTTAATATTTCGAAATTTAAAAAGGAGAATAGTGAACATTTTTTTTTATTTTTACCCAAACAACTTTTAGAGCATTATATATTTACTGTCGTGTTGGTTTGAAGGTTTGCACTCGTATATAAATCGAATATTATTTGATAGTATAATATTGGATAGACTGGACTGGACTGGCAAATATCCAGTCCAGTAATCCAGTCCAAT
Organism: Charaxes varanes; assembly: GCA_024363005.1. Taxonomy (NCBI): domain Eukaryota; kingdom Metazoa; phylum Arthropoda; class Insecta; order Lepidoptera; family Nymphalidae; genus Charaxes; species Charaxes varanes. Next base: position 1,731,419 of record JANCMC010049391.1, on the reverse strand, counting down.
ATTAAAAAAAGGAAAAGGAAACGGAAATTATTATTCGTTGTAATATTTTATACGATAATGAAATGTAGTTAAAAGTAAACAATCTAACGTTCCGGCAGGACACCATCTACCGAGTCCGCTAGTTACATATAAAGTAACGCGGCGAAGATGCTCTGTGAATTATGCAAACGCATGTCGTAGTTATTTATCCGCGTTGCTTCTTAATTACACTGGTTTATGTATGCTTTATTTAATTTTATTATCATTTTATAATGTTAAACAACTGGATTGCGCCAGTATCGCCTACCATAAAGTTACATAAGTCTATTACAGTTAAATCCGCATTTGCTTATTCGTCTTTCACTTATCCAACTCTAAATCGATACTAATAACTATATAATGAGTGTAACATTTTTACGGTATAACATATAAATAGCCTAGGCTCCATTTTCCTTTACTCTTTAGTTATACCGGAGCCAGATACAGCTCATAGTGTTTGTACATTTATGTCCTTGACGTCTACAAAGTGCTACAAAACTTTGAGCAGTTACACAAAGTCCCCGGACACACTACATGATCATTCAAATGAAGCTATGTCTGGTTCCGGCATTATAATGAGTATTTATTAGTTAACCGTTTATCGCCCGCTTCGCTTAGCTAAGCGCCATCTATTGGTCGCTTACCCCACCAACCACCGCCCGCATCTCTTTAGATATTTAAAATATCACGGTTTTTTTTAAATCCCTCCTCTCTTCTGAGATAATAATTTTAATGACAGGCTGTAAAAGACAGGTTACAACGTATGTAGCTATTTAATTGGATAAAAATTAAAACGATATTCTTAGAAATTGCTTCGTAAACAGTTCATTATTTTTTGTAAAAGTAAAAGGTAAAAATGGTTTCTGCGGGTTATAACTACGTATAAGTAGGAGATAGGCATGTCATCCATCGCTAAAGTTTTAAAAGACATTTTTATTTTATCATTAAGGTATACAATTCAATCCGTTTTAGGATACAGATACATTATTTTGATCTATCTCGTAAAATCTAACCAGCGCACGAAATTTAATCGCACAAAATTACTTTTTTCACGACATTTCATTACAAATCATTGAAATTCTCCCCTTTACCCTTCTTTATCATATAATTATAGATATAAAACATTGAATCGTTCTATTTTTTGGTGAAAATCGCATTGAAATCCGTGCGCAGTTTAAAAATCGACGCGTACAAGGGCTGGAAGGGACTTCATGACTATTTGATTTTACATGACACGTCAGATAAAAGGTCTGGAAGGAACGTTGTATATCTAGTAGTAGTAGTATTCTGAAGTAGCGACCAAATCTGCATATATTTTTTTGTGTTTTTTTAAATAATCTATCTACTGTTTCTTTATTTCTTTTAAAACCTTCCCTAATTTAGGGACGGAATAAAACCAAGTAAAGAGAATTTAATTCTGTCCAGAAGTTGTCGAGTCTTAGCAAGACTAACAAAAACAGGTTTGATCTTTATAAATAGACCACAGAACCCGGCAGACGCTGTCCTGCCGAACGTTGGATTACTTACTATTAATTACATTCTATTATCCTATAACATTATTACCGTTCCCGTTCCTTTTTCCTTTTGTCCTAACAATAACAAAACGAAAAAAAAAATTATCAATTCTGGGGCAGTCGTTGAAAGTTTTGCGTGCACATACCTTTTGAAATCTCATTTTTATTTATAAAAGGTAACTTCGACCGAAGCATCTGTTGTAATCGATATTCAGTTTTTTTACATCCTCTTAGACGATATTTGAAGCACACTCTGTCAATGTTATGTCAAACGCCAAAAAGTTATAATTAGAAATAATTTAATATGGTAGTTAAGTATTCTTAAATTTTCCGCGCAATTTTCTTAACTTTTTTCTTTTATAAGAACCATCTCCTGAAAATAACAAACACAACAAAAAAGAATTGGCGAAATCCAGCCGTTCGCCTGCGATACCGGAACCAAAAGATATAGGGAAACATTTTTTTCTATATAGATTAATTATTACAAATACATATAGACAATCCTTTATTACGAGAATAAGCCCAAGAAGTTTTAGTTGTACACTTTCAACAAAACAAAACAAAATATTATTTGTATATATTTTAAAGGGAATAAATTGTTATGTAAGATAAATAATAGTTTTAAACTATAAATTAAGCCGTAAAGAAAATCTACAAGTACAGTAGCGACTCTACTAATCGGACAGTTAGCTTTTATTGATGGACAGCATTAAGAAAGCAAAAGGTTTTGGGCGGTTAAATGAAAAAATATTACAAGGGGAAAAGGGACAGGTGGTAAAAATGATACCAAAATAAAATAATATGAATGTACTAAACAAAATTATGTGCAAATTCGCTTAAAATCTATTGCCTTTGTTAAGTGACAAAATCCTTTCCTTTATCTCATTTCAAGTTTTGCTCATAAGAGAAAAAGGATTTAGCATTCTTGGTATTATTGCATGTAGACACGAAATTTATACATAGTCTGAGGTAAAGTACTACTTTGGTAAACTTTTATCACAACTTGCCAAAGACAGCTTACCTCTCCTCAGAACTTGTCGAAGTGTAGATAGGCCGTGTGAGACACGTTAAAACCTTGCATTAGCCATATATTGTCATAATTTAAACGATTAGATCAGCGGACAACAAAACCCACTGTTCTCGGACATCGCGTGTCCATTTTAATAAAGTCTGTTTGCAGGTGCCATTTGTTTAGCGCTTGTTGTGTATCTAAAACTATAAAAAACGTCGTTTTCTAACAAGGTGACAAGAATGTATCTTTATCTTCCCTACACATTTAAAAGCAAATATCCGGCTTGTCTTTGAAGCAGGAGAGAAGGAGAAAATTGTAATTCGGAAAGCACATAAAACGGTGGGTTCCGATTCGTGTCACTGAGTGATATTAGCTGGGCCGGCCCTACCGTAGGGCGAACGGAGCGGCCGTTCTAGGCCGCTCCAAGTCTCAGGGGGTGCCTCAGCTAGGGGCGATCCTCAGTTTGCGATTATTTTAAATATACTGAATAGTAAAAAATATAAACAGGGCAACTAAGGAGCGCCCCATAATTAGATCTCGTTCCAACCTAAAATTTACCTTAGGTCGGCACTTGATATTAGTCGTGAAATTTTAAAGACTGGGTATTCTTATACTGGTTAGGAAGGGAACGTAGGACTTAAAAAAATCAAAAAACGTCATAGTTCTCAAATAAAAACTCTTATAATAGCAAAAAGAGTGGTTATTGAGAATTAATATCTGACAATCAACTATTGATACGTGGGATACAAAATTTTCAAGCGCCCCAAAGTTTATATCTGATATAAATGAACAGTCGAACACTCAATCAAAAACACTCGTATTGCGTGCAAAGATTACGTTTACACTCAATGCTTTTATATCCACTAATAATAGCAGATCTATTGCTGTAACAGACGATATGTGTAAAACGTAAATTTACTGTTAACATTATATTTATTCCATTCAATATAGATTTTATTTATAAGTGTTATTTGTCCAAGGGGTGGATATTCCTTCCAATTTGTCCGATAACTGGTCATGTGATTGCTATTGTTACTCCCTTTATATCGACAGTAGTAGACCTTTATATCCATTTACTCCATCCGTTATTCCCTTACACTTATCTGTTTATCTATAGTTAGAGGTACCGCCAGGCTTGCAGCCGCATTGGGCCGGCGTTTCCAAATACCAGTACTTCTTTCTATGATTAAAATCGGTTAAGTACTTTAGGAGTCCATCGCGGACAAACAACGTGACGCGTAATTTATATATATTAAGATTGGTCTATTTTACTTATCTTTATATTCGTCTTGTCTGACATCTAAATGTGTATTTAAGACAACATTCTTTTTCGTACTATGTCCTCTTATTAAATTTTTGGTAAATATGATTCTGGTTGACATATTTCACTTATTTCTATAGGAATTTCAGTTGTACTTGGAGCTAAAAACTGTTCACATATTGCTTATTCTTTTAAGTAAGATACGTATATTAGCACGGCTTGTGACTCGGTTTAGGTCCCTGATTCGTGTTTAAATTTTTTTAAGCCGTTGCTTAATGTCTATTAATGTCTTCAGACATGGCTGCTTTTTCACGCAATTATTCTTAGACTTCCAAATCGATATTTTTCACGATTGATCTCACCAATGGTTACCTATGTCAATGATTTTAAATGAAAATTATAAAAAATATATAATTTAAAGTCGAACAAACCGAAACTACCTGTAGATAAATCAAAATAGTTGTTAGTGATAATATTAAACTGTATAATAACTAATAACTAATTTGGATCTTGCGTCACCCAATTGTGTTTATTTACGCAGAATTTGACGGGCCACTGTGAAATCGTTACGTGCCTTGTTTCTTGTGGAGCGTACTGTTGAATTTGGACAGGCCTTTGAGAATGGTTATCATAGCTTTGTTAGCAAGTTAGGGGTCCTTTGGCAATAGAAGAATCACGCTTTATATGATTTCGTAATTAAATTAGCGTTGGACGCCTAACAAAAGTGTTTTTTTATCAATGAAATCGTCAGTTACTGAAGGGTAGCGTTTATGTGAGGTTTTTAGATGCGAACGGGTGCTTGTAAAGCTGTTTAGCGTTTCTTTGAAATAATTCTAAATCCACTAGAAAGATTTGTATTTTTAAATATCATGCACTGGTACTTTAATGCTTTTCAATTCTGTATTTTTTATGTGTGTATTTGATTGCCTAATAAAAGCATATCCGAATATGTGTTGCAGAAATGGTTAATACGTCATAACAAACTTCTGTTATGTAACTTTAGGGTTTACAATAACTATGATACTTTATGGCTGGAGGGGAAACGGATTAAGAGATATAACTAAAGTGTTTCTTTTGTAAAGTAACAGTATTAATGCTAGAGATAAAAAATTCTGAATTTCTGTTTTTTAACGAAAATTCTCTAAATGCGTATATACTGTGACCTAATATTATGTCACTGCTATGGTCTAATAACTCTATTGGTTTCACAACAACTCTACAATGTCGATTGAGCTGTGATTAAATTGGACTGTGAATTGTTACTTTCAACTCTATTAATAGATTGCTAATCAACAAAGTCAATTATTTTAAATACTAGCTGATCTGTAAAATTTTGTTTATCTCTGCCATATGGCACCTTTATGTAATGCATCAAGATAGGTGTATACATTTGTTTTCGCTTTGCCATTCCTTTTTCATCAAACCTTATCCTAAGAATAACGAACACAACAAAGAAGAAATTATCCTAACAGGCGTCTGTTACCTATAACACAGGCATTAAGTTGTCTACCGTAGGAACAGACGTCCGTGTGTCATATAGTCCCAAAAACAAAAAACAAAAAGACATGTCGAACGTTCTCGTATACACTTCAGTTAAGCTTCTTTGTAGTGTTAGAAAAACCTCCCGTTTTTAAAGGTCGGTTAAACCCTTTCTCGCAAGATGACTCAATATACCCGGTCAACGCAATCACTACTGGCTGTTGACGTTTCTGTAAACAAAAACACTCACACATTCGACACTAAGTGTAAATAAACTGAACAACTAATGACCCGCTTTGAATTTTTATTAACACCAAATGTTGACAGCTAGATCTCACCTCATGGTAAGTGTACAGTTTCGAAAAAGTGTATTCGAAATCAGTAGACGAATTTTTAAAATATAATTTCTTCTTCTACCAAGCGTCGTCCCGGTGTAGTAACAGGTTCCGCTTAAATTGCTGATCAGAGGTCAGTCAGAGGTCATCCCCGGAATCCCCAAAATGTCTACAATCTCACGACTGATATCACTTACGTGCCTTTCGAAACACGGAAGATTTTAGATATTTGAAAACCAGTGTTATAATGGGACACCCAACTATGGCACGATAAGAACTACTTAACCAAGCGATTGACTAAAATGCCGGCTACTGGTTAAGCTTTGAACACCTCAGGTTGCCTTATTTTTGTAGTATAAAGCAATTCGTACGTAAGCCATCCATCACGCAGCCGCTGTAAGAACTGCTTAACCTAGCGATTGACTCAAATGCTGGCTACTGATTAAGCCTTGAACTCCTGAAATTGCCTTATTTTTGTAGTATAAAGCAATTCGTACGTAAGCCATCCATCACGCAGCCGCTGTAAGAACTGCTTAACCT
>JANCMC010049391.1:1655940-1725160 GCA_024363005.1 Charaxes varanes | reverse complement strand
AGCGATCGACTCAAATGCCAACCGCTTACTAAGCTGTGGCCTCCTCTTTTGTACCATTGTATGTGTTCCATATATGTGTCATACATGTCATGATATTATTCTCAACCGATTTTTTCATATAAATAACTGACGCGCGTTAAAATCGATTAAAAAAAAATTATTTTTTTCCAAAGGCAACTCTAAACTTGCACACGTATTATAAATATTTTCATGGCATAGCAAGATACCAATCAAATTCCAACATTCATCAAAATAAAGGGAAAAATAAAAACCCGTATCAAAACAACACAAATCACGCGAGATAGAAATATATGCATCAATAAAAAAGTCATTAGCGATAGAGAGATCAAAAATTATGACAGGAATGAAATCATCCATGTATTTACTTACAAACTGCCCTAAATAGACAAGGACAGGCGTATCGCAACCGGCACGAGCTGGAAAGAGACAACCGTAACCCCATGGCCCCGCCCCGAGACGGGTGAACTACGTGGATTGGCCTGGAGGCCCAATCTCTGACACCATCAGTCTTCCATCGCCAGTCATTAGAACCACAATTTATTTTAAAATCGGCAGATCCGAGATATAAGAGAAAAGAAGGTTCTTTCAGGTGGTGCGTCCCATACAAAAATAGCTGTAAAACAGGTTTTTTATAGTTTACAGATCCGGAAATGAAGTCGAAATTAGATTTTTTTAGTAGCCCGTTTCTACACAGATGTTACCAAGGAGGAAATATTTTAGTGTTGTGAAATCCGAAAAAAAGTTGCGGTTAATTCAAGTAGCGTGTTCTATAGAAATATTATTTAAGAAAAGTATTTTAAAATCGGCAGATTCAAGATACAAGAAAAAGGGAGGTTCTTTGAAGTAGCTCTTCTTATTGCAGGGCGCGAGGAGCCCTTGTTAACTTAGCTTTTTAGGATTCCGTAGTATTATATGAAGGAACCCTTATAATTTAGTTCTGTCCGTCAGTCAGTCCGTCCGTCTGTCTTACCGTAAGGTGGTCAGCATTTCCAAACTATGAGATGTAGAGACTTGAAATTTTCCATATTGATAGAACATGCAAAAAACTGATTAGGAAAATTACTATGAACGAATTCGGACAACAAGTATTGAAGTTATTTAACAAATACGTTTATAGCGTATCAGATACGGAACCTTTCTATACAATCGTGTCTTTACACGTTCCTGGCCATTTTTTTGAGTCGTAAATTTTATCACCAAATTATTAAATGATTAAAAAAATCTATATAAATTAATGATTTTGACTTTGACTTTTTACCGATATTTAAGATAAATTACTAATAGCGATTTACGACGGCCGACTCCTAGAAACAAATATGTTATATTCGCTTTATCCGGTGGTCTAAAAGATAAAAAAACCTTATTGTTTTTTACGCATTCCACACTTATCTATGGGACGAAGGTGTTCATGAACTCATTACACGAGTTGCTTATCTTAGTGACTAGGTGATTGTGTTTTTTTTTAATTTGTCATATTATTCATCGTTATGCAAAGATCTCATGAAAGGTAACTTACCGCTATCCTTAAAAGGGCGGCTCGTGGACATGTGCATCCTTCCAATCCTCACGTATGGCGCTCAAACTTGGTCTTTGACCATCGAACAGAAGTCCGCCCTTGGTTACTGCCGGCGAGCTATGGAGCGTAGTATTCTGGGTGTAAATCTCACCGACAGAATAAAGAACACAACACTATGCTCATAAATCATAAATATTTATTTGCGTAATTGTAGGTACATAGGATGTTAGGTACATTGTTTTGAGGACTTATCTACAATCTGCCACTTTTAGGGCATGCATGCATTACAAGAATTAATAATAAACCAAATTACAATACAAATAAATAACATTCGTGCAATTATTATGATGCAAAGTTTATATTATTAAAATGTCAAATTATTATGTAATAAATCTAAAAATGGTTAATGGCATAACGTGTCAATAGTTTCGTGTCACAATATAATCATATTATTTATATATTAATAAGATGTCAATTTAAAATGAAAAAATGAAAAAGAATAAGAAACACCAGAAGAATAAGAAGCTCCAAAACGTGGATCGCCGATGTGGCCCAAACATCGACACCCAAACTCGAGGCGGGAAACCAACCCACGAACCGCGGAGCGTGGCAGCGAACCACTAGCGAAGGCAGGGTTACTACCCACTGCGCCAGCGGGCCAGTCAGCCAGTAAAAACTACTTCCCTATCTAGTAATTAATATATTTTAAATCATTCATTAGCCAAATTGACTTTGGAAACCAATTAATAATAGCTATCGGGCTTATTATTTCAACGTTCATCCCTTTTTGAACTACAAAGTATTAATAAAATTGAACACAATATCTATCTCAAATAATCGTTTAACGAGAATAACAATTTATTTAGACGTTATTGCTACTTCAATTTAGAAAATTAATAATACTTGCAATAATTAATTGTTTTCGAGTACCCTTTGTTGATATTAATATTGCTTTATTTGATCGTCTTTATTTTATTCTGAGGCCCTAACTCGAACTTTACGAACCGAAGTAAGTGGACAAGTCGACTTTACTTAGGATGCAACTGTTCGTTGTATACCCACAGGAGGCAAGTCTAAATTGTGTCACGCTTTTACCAATACCAATGCAATACGCATTGACGCTAAGAAGGGTCCGCTGTGGTCCTAGCACGAACATTTTCATCCTAAGTAAAGTCAACTCGTCGACTTGCCTCAGTTCGAAAAGTTCGTGTTAGGGTCTCTAACTAAAGGAAAATCTTTCGGAATTTAGATCAATTTATGTCTTGTTTTATATTATAGGAAAAGATAGTGTTAGTGATATTTTTTCTAAAACAAAGATAATTTCGAACAATCCCAGGGCCTAGCACGAACATTCTCGACAGCTTTACTTACTTTTACTTTCGAAACGTAACGCCGGATAAAGATTCGTGTTTCTCTTTTGCACGACTAATAGCCGCTACATAGTTATCGATAATTATATGCGATAAAACTGTGCAGTTAAATTGTAATAATGCTCGGCGAAAAACAGTAGAAATGAGCGATCGCCATCCAAACGCAATGATATCGATAAAACTGGGCAGTTTAAACGGCACAATGAAGTCGCAACGATTTATCGATACGGGAGTAGTGGCTATTACATGGTTGTAACGTCGAAGATACGATACGAATTTTGGAACAATCTATAAATTCAACGCGCACAAAGTAAATTTTTCAAGGAAATAAATAAATATCGGGAATTAAGCTCATAAAATAATTTCAATGTGTAAACATATAAATCAATACAGGGGTTTATCTCTCACGCACAATGAATGTTCAATTAGATAAAGTTAAATCTGTAATACATTTGTCATATTTTATTACCGGACTAGATATAAAATTATGGGCCATGTCCATAGTGTGAGAGTATTCAACAGTTTTCATGTTGAGTATGTATTATTGGCTGGCCCATTGGCGCAGTGGGCAGTGACCCTGCCTTCTGCTCCGGGGGTCGTGGGTTCGATTCTCACCACGAGTCTGGATGTATTATCCATATGTATGTAATTATATATTTCAAAAAAAAATATTCGTGTATAACAGGCGGCTGTTACCTATAACACAGGCATTAAGTTGTCTACCTTAGGAACAGACGTTTTTGAAGTTATATAACACATACCATATCAGATTCGGAACCCTTCTATATAAGCGTATCTGGACACACTTTTGGTCAATTTTTTTACATCAGTGTAGATCAGGAAACTAGCATGGAACTTGGTTCCAAACTTACCTTATAAACTTTAACTCCTCATCATGTACGTCCCATTCCCAATGACCATTTTCGTAAAGACCTTCGTAAATATAGTCTTCGTCGTCGTATTCAATTTCAAACATATTAAAAAATACAATAAACAGTATAAAAAAAAGGAAAAATGTAAAAAAATAAAAATACATAAAAAAAAGCTGTAAAGCTATAAAATACATATAAAATGTCAATAGGACATGTCGTAATGTCAAAAAGAAACGTATAAAAATAGTTTATATATGAGAAAAAGGTTGGACGTAAGTCTATGGTTGTATGAATAAAATGACAAAAAAATTGAATACTGAGATTTCTCCACAAAATATAAGTATTATTCTCAAGTACTTAAATTGTAGCACCAAAGTATCACTTAAAATACGAATAACTGTAGATAGGTACTAATTAAGCCACCGTTAAATGATACTTATTATGATCAATTTAAAAAAAAATGCAATCTACGTGTTACTATACACTATAAAAAAATAAATACATAAAATCCTTTATTTCAGGCGAGGACCAAATAAACATGCAAAATCACAGACTAAAAATTTAAATTAAAAAATTCTGATTTCGCATTCTTTAAAATTAAAAAAAAAGTACATAAAAACCTTGTGGCACAGGTTTTAAACTTTTTATATATATACAGGTGTAATTTCAAAGGGTAGCCAAATTTTGACAGGAGGTTCAGATTCAGCAGTATAATCGATTAATGAAAGAAAAAAATATTGTTTTTTAAGTTTTAACCATTTCATTCTTTAAAACACAGAACGCCTTGACACCCCCGTTACGGGTACCACGTACAGATAAAGGAAGATTCACCCTGATGTATAATTTATACACTCTGTGTATGGTTGCTACAGTAATTCATGTTATCTCATATGTGTCATTATCTCTATAAAATATTATCCTAAATTTTAGTGGAACAAAGCTATTTACATCCTGTCTTGATTATTTTACTTATGCATCACACCCTCTGGGAGTAAAACGTTTGGGAGTAAACCCTTTATAACATAAAAAATCGAACCCTAAAAAATGAAGGAATAAAAATCTCTAGTTAGAGTAGGTATCAGGTATGTGTATTTATGTGAAACGCTTTCCGTGATAGGGGTGAAGTTTGAAAGTGGCTGACGGACCGTAAGGGCAACTCGCTCAACCGTCGATGAGTTCATAACGAGTTCATTCGCTGTCGATGTTGTGGAAACTCGGGCAAGGGCGAGCCTGTGTGTTTACCATAACCGGACATTATGTTGACACTATAAAACATATTAATATCCTTTGATCCTTAATTGGTCCTTTCGTATTAAATCGATGTGATATAAGTTACCTTTTATAGGACTTGAGTGAATCGTCTTTGGGAATTAACCACTGATTTGGAGTGGTCCTTAAAAATTTTGGTAATGTATTTATATATTTCTAAAAAAATATTTGTGTATAACAGGCGACTGTTACCTATAACACAGGCATTAAGTTGTCTGCCTTAGGAACAGACCTCCGTGTGTCATATAGTGCTGTATATATTTATACTTACTTATCTATTTATAATATATTTAATATATTACTCAAAGCTGTCTACAAAACTTCCATTCTCAGTACAACGACATTAGACAACTAAATAACTTTAAGTGTCACAATTTAAAAGAAAAAATTGTTATTTTATGATGGTCATGTCTACTCTCTGAAACAATCCCATAGCAAAATTTTTGTGTAATTTTTTTAGCATTGGTATGCGTGTAGTTTAAGGTGTATTGCATATTTTATAAAAAGTATTAGCAGTCGCACCTCTCCCCTTTCCCCTCTTTATGTATACTATAATTGTGACATATATATTTTTTAAATGGTTCCATTTTCGTAGAAAGGTGCCGAAAATTTTTGCTTCACATATTAATATATAGATGATCACAATTATATTACTTTTATTAAGAAGAATATTTAGAAACATAGGTAGTGTCAAAATACATACAGGATAAAACCTGTGGATAAAACGAAATAAGGATTTGAGTGTAATGGTAAGTAACCATAATTTCAAATGAAAACTTATATAATTAAAACGTACTTTGGCAAAGCAGCCGCGTACTAAATAACTAAGTTAGGTAAGATAGTCTTGAAGCTAACTCAAATAAGTAATTTGAGTAACTTCAAGCATAATTATAATTATAATTGCATCTTGTATATTTTTGAAATAATGCGTTTATAGAGTAAACTAAGTTTATATCTTTTCATTTCCTAATAGCGTAGGCAGCGTAACGAAGTCCGTAGCTTCCGTTAACATTAATGACATGTCTTTGGAAACTTTGTTGTTCTTATACACTTGCAATTTAAATATGGTTGGATTTCTTAAGTCTGTGTACATTCTGAAGATCAACTTCCATACTTGCGCTCGTGCAAACAAACGGAGCGTTTCATCCGGATAATCATGTTCAGGAGTTGTAAAGTCATGTTATGTAGCTGGATCGTCAAGTTCCCAATAAATTACACTCGGCAAATGTTTTAATTTATCTCTTGCGATGTCGATGTTGATTTTACGCGTAGTAAGTTTAGCTCCTCTTTGAGGAACATTTCATCAAATTTGTTTAAAATACTTTGGGTGATATTAATTTTCCTTGGGTAATCTAATTCATTAATGTTCCTTATATATAGCCATAATATTTTATTCCATAGTCTATAATATTTAATTATATACTCTATCGAAAAATTTAAGGCTTCCTTAGTTTCGTATATCATAATGGTTTCCGTGTTATGTTTGTCTCTAGTTAAATTTAAACTACATGTATGTGTGTAATTTGAAAAACCAATTTCTGTGAGAACTATTTTTAAAAGAGTGGCTAACGAGTTTCTTGCTGATTCTTCTCGTGGCTGGACTCTTTCGAATCAGTGGTAGCTTTTAAAATATTTAACGATTCAAAAGAGCTTGTAAAAGTCTACTTGAATAAAATATCATTTGTATAATTACATACATATGGATAATACACCCAGACTCGAGGTGGGAATCGAATCCACGACCCCCGGAGCAGAAGGCAGTTTACTGCCCACTGCGCCAACGGGCCAGCCAAATCAATAGCAACTGGTTGTCTCTCTATGTGGAAATCCATATCAAATACGAATTTCTTTTCTTTTTCTTTATTCTTTCTAACCCATTTTATATTTTTTAATCTAATAAGACTTCGGTGAACGTTATTCAATCTAAGAGTATCGAATATTTTTATAAAATTCATGACTTCGGTGATAAAATTATAAAGTGAGGAAGCCAAAAAATTTCACATTTTTTATGATACTCTAAGAGATCGGACGTGTTAAAGAATTTCTATCGTCAATTTTTAAAATTCCTATCGTTTCGTGTAAAAATGAAAAGAATCGCAGTTTTAACAAAATTAACTTATGATTTTGCTATAAAGTGGTTCATATTTAAAATTAATTATAAGTGAATAAAAACTAAGAGGTCCTTGATATTGACAATAGGATATACAGAAGTTTAGTAGCTTCGGTTGGTTTGTACAGAAATGGTAGGTTGTTGGTAGGTGACTTTTCCTTTTCTGTACTTAATATAAAAAGCTGAAGAGTTTTTTGTTTGCTTCAACGCGCTAATCTCAGGAACTACTGGACCGATTTGAAAATTTCTTTCAGTGTTAGATAGTTCAATTATTGAGGAAGACTATAGGCTATATTATATTGTTACGCTAGAATTTTATCTATTTTTCACCTAATTTTACGTGAACGAAATTGCGGGCAACATCTAGTATATACATATGTATATTGATGACAAAAACTGTAATAAAAATTATGATATGAAAATGTTTTAATATAATTCACAGTAGTAGTTCTACTATTAGTATAGATGTCGCTATTTTCTTCCATTAATGCAGCCGTGTCAAATGTTAATTGAATACACTAGAGAATTTCAAACTTCAAAAAGCAATCTTTAATCCACACAAAAATCTTTAAGCCTTTAATCGCAAAACCGCAAAGATGTAACAAAAAAAGGTCGCAGTAAGTGCCGAGGATTGAATAAACTAACCACTTAAAAACACTAATTACTACGTTCTAACTTTCCCTCAAAGCTTAAGCATTAACCGCTTCGTTTAAAGCTAATAACCACAAAGTAGGTGCAGATTAAGTAAAGCTAGTAGAAATTCAACGATCGAAAATTGAAATTACAAAATTGGTTTCAGTTAAATACTCCTCTATTTCACTAAAGTTCGTAGTGTAATTCGCAGCCAGCATTTATATCAATCGTTATTTCTTATCATTACTTTTTGATTGATGAGTGATCCATACTAAACTGGTTTTCAAATATTTCGTATCGTGTTTCGGGACGGACGTAAAACAGTGGGACCCGATTAATGACACTGTGATATTAGTCGTAAGGTTGCAGAAATCGTGGGGGTTCCGAGGACGACGTCAGATGGAAATCCATAACATATTTATAAAAATGGTATTTTAATATTTTATCGTATTTTTTTACAGATGAAGAAGACGAAGAAGCTTTAGCTACATTACATTTTAGTTTAATTACTGTATAGAGCTAGGTGGTGTGGTGTGATGTGAACGTTGCTTAATGACTTAAATAATTGCTTGACATATTTATAGTTTTGAGTTCTATTTCTACTAATATATGAATCAATAGCTTTGCCCGCGACTTCATCCATGTAAATTAAGGTAAAAAAAGGTTCAATTTTAGCGTGTATACAGCCTATAGCCTCCCTCGATAAATGGGCTATCTAACACTGAAAGAATTTTTCAAATCGCACCAGTAGTTACTGTGATTAGCGCGTTCGAACAAACAAACTCTACAGCTTTATATATTAAGTATAAAATAACGGAAACATTAAAAATGGTTTATTAAAATTGGCTTTTACTTCCTTCCTTCAGCCTGATGCAGTCTACTGCTACACACTGACCTCTTCTGTGGATTGCCAAAGAGATATATCCTGTTTCACTGCTACCCAGCAGCTCCTGCGACCCAGACGTAACCAAATTGTCCGTCCATCGGAAACTATAAAAAAAAATGACTTTTACAAACGGCTAATTCCGAAAAGCTTGGTCACCGAGCAACTTTTAAGGTAATCTTTTTAAAATATAATTAGTTATGTTAATCTGGCCAGCTTGCTTATATAAAAACCTTTCCATTTAATGTATAGAGGATTCGCAAAAGAACTTCAGCTTTTATCATATTACACGATTTAACAAGTGACACATTAGCTTTTCATATCTATATCCCTTTTATGGACAAGGTCCAACAATACCGTTCGTCCTTAACTGGGTCAACAAGTAACCATTAATCCCAACTCGAAAGCTTACGAAAGTTCCGAACTGTGACCATTTGTCATCATTCCACCATTCCATGTCAATAAATCGTGGAAGAGACCCATCACTCGACACTCCCACGGCTACTGATACTCGAAGTTGGAATATTCAAAAAAGGTTTGCCAAATAAAATTTCATCTCACGACCAAACGGCAACTGGCGAAGTTGTTCAATTTAGTATGACCACATTTTTTTAAAATTGAGGAGATCTTTAAAAACCTTTTCAAATTATTTATGTATTGAACAAATAAGTAATAACATTGAATAACTCTCTGCTGATTAATTAAAGTTGATAAAATTAGGCGTTACTTTATGAACCAGAGAGGAAAGTTTAGGTAATTTTACTTTTTATGCTCAACCATAAACTATTGCAAATAGTAATGTCTAATTTTTTGTACATAAACTTCTTGTATAGTATGGGTTTTGTGACTTCTTAACCTATATATTTTGAATGTAATAGTAACAGTTATTTGTCAATACATATTTTTTCAATATCAAAGCCTATAAGTATATTAAAAGATTATTAATATTAAATTAAATATCATTAAACATATTATGAGTACACTTTTAAATATAAGAGACACTCACATTGTTCAAAAATTGTATCATTTCTAACTTTATTTTTAAACAGCTTAAGAAATAAGTTAGTCCGTTCAATTTACATCTGTGTAGAGAAAACCTAATTAAATAATGGAAGATATTTTAAGAAGAAAAAAATGATTTTAAAACTCTAATCTGTTGATACAAATTAATTAATAATCCTCATAATTGTTTTGCAAACAACTAAAATATATAATATTACGTTACGTAAGCTAATTATCGGCACTCCTTCGAATAATAAACATTTTGTTATGATTCGTAGCACGAGTCGGGTACTTAAATGCCACTTGTATAATGTTAAGACGATTTCACTCGTAGGTGGCGGCCTACGCAAGATCTTGTCTGATTTGTACAAGAAAAATAAACAATATCCTTAAATGGAAAATCAAAACAACCTCTCTGAACGCGGGAAGGTATATAAAACGTGATTTATAAATAAAAGTTAAAATATATTCCATGTTAACAAAACATCGATGTATAAAATTCAGAAGGAAAATATCGGTTTTTGAAAACATCGATGTTTTTTGAGCTCGAAAAATACAATATTTATTCCTTTGAACCTAGTGAAAGTTTTGATACGCGACAATTCATTATGTCAACATTTTATCGTGTTTTATATTTTGTGTAGCGAAATGTTGACGTAGCTATTATTTAAACTATATATTTGAGATATGTTGATATTATACAGGACTTCTTGCTAAACATGAATGTTTATATAACTTACTTATTTTATTTTATTAGGGCACAAACAGTATACATAAATCTTATATAACTAGAATATAAAAATAAACAATACACCAAATAAGTTGTAACTTTAAAAATTGAACATAAATAAGTATGTTAGCAAACGTTAACAACTAAGTTTAAAAAAAAAAAACAATAACATAAGTGAACTAAAATCTAAACAGGGAACAGTTAAGTTAGTAGCTTCATGCAAAGAGTTTAGTATATAAAATTTTTTAAATACCCCTATATCGTTCGTGACAGTAGTATCCGCATCCTTTATCTCCTTTATATCCTTTTACTTTATCCCTTCCTTTACTCTGTTTATCTAACCGCGTACCAGTACGTCTTTCTAACATAAGATCGGCGTAAAGTTGAGGCAATGGTGTCACGTCTAGTGGTGGTATTGCTGTCGCGTTTCTATCGGTTTGTGAGAGTTTGCAGAAGTTTAAACCTCTCTTTAAAGGCCGGCTACATCTGCGAGCATTTTGTTGGAGTAGATGCTCGTGACCGTCGTTAGTAGCTTAGGTGATCAGCTTGTCCGTTCGCCTCTTGTAACATAAAAAAAAACTTTGATGAAGATTCATGATCTCTGTGATTAAGTGCACAGTAGATTTCCTATGTGGAAGTCATCTTACCAGGTATCGTTGTCGAATTATAGTGCAAGCGACGTATTTACATTCATAAGCCACTTGGCTGCGCTAACAAGCGGTCAGCTGTCTTTAAAGCGACCTGCTCACCGTTGTTTTTAGCTTCGATTGGCCTTAGAATGGAATATTAATCTGAAAACGGCTAATAGGTATTTATTGATACAATTTTTGGATAAATTGTGAACTGAAAATAGTCTAAAATTTGAAGATTTGTTACGTGGTACAATATCAAGGGGAATAGTACCTATGAAATTGATTTTGCAGGTGGGATTCGTTGTTCCCGGTATTATTGCCTAATTAGCACAAGAGGCGCCAGTTCTCAAGCCACTTGGCTGCGCTAACAAGCGTTCAGTTGGCTTTAAAGCCAATTACCTGCTCTCCGTTGTTCTCAGCGTCGAGTATCACTTGGGGATGCTTGCTTCGTTGTTGGGAGTGTACTTCACTCTATTGTTTTAAGTGTTAAATCCTTATTGTACCTTCAAACGAAATAAGCGGCCATTTTAATATTAAATCATCGAGCAGCCACTTCCACAGTCGCCGGTGAAGGCGTGGGTAAATTAATTAGAAAGTCGATTTTATTTTTATTTTTCTATATAACAAGGGGCAAACGAGCAGGCAGTTCACCTAAGCGACTACCGACGCCCATAGACAACTGCAACACCAGAGGGCTCGCAGATGCGTTGCCGGCCTTTGAGAAATGAGTATGCTCTTTTCTTGAAGGTAATATTTTTAATTATTGCAGTTTACTTTTAAGAGAATAAATAAGTAATAAATATCAACATTTTGTGTTCGAAATGTCAGTTCAATTGTGCTGGGTGCTGGGAATATTTTTTATGGATTATTTTGAAGTGGGGAGCATAGTGTCCACAATTTTATATTCTCATTTATAATAAAAATTCAGCATTTAAAATTAATTACAATAAAAATTTGACTTCATGATTTAATTTCGACTTAATCATAGCCTAGTATTTTGAACGCAAATAATAAACATATTACAATACAAAAATAAATAACTATAAAGAACTTTCATAATATTTTTCATTTTAATTTATTTTTTCCGTGTCGATGCTTAACGTTTAATATGACTCTAGGAGGCAGTAAATCGCATCAAATAGGCAGCGGAAAGGCAGAGAGGGAAGGTATCGCTAAATTAATTTCACATGATGAATGATGGCAGATCTTATTCCTTCCACAACGTTTCCGGCTTTTAAAACGTTTCTGTTTATTTATTTAGCATCTCTGTTAGGCCAGCGATCCACGTTACGATCTACCGGAGAGGCCAACCTGTGCAGGTAGACCGGGAAACCTCACTAAAAAGCCGTCCGGTACACCGTAACGTGATCTCCAGGCATTAAACAGTATATTTTTTTTTTGTTTCCAGAATGTTTTTATTAACTCCTAATTTACTTATCAAAAGTAACTTTAAAAAAATTTTCATCACTTGAAATTAACTGCTATTCTATAGTATTGAATTCGACTTTTAAAATGGCTTTAATGACGTGTTCCTATAGCACATCAGGATTACCGAAAAGGATACCTTTACATACCCTTCTTTCACAATAAAGGACTGGTTTTGACAGAGCGAATCCGTTGGCAAAAGCCAGTATGTATAGTCGGCAATAATTCGCAGGGAATACGATGCGGAACGGCGGTGAGATTAATTTCATATGATGAACGATGAGCGATGACGTTGCAATCTCCAGTTTACACTGAAAATGAAAATATTACCTTATCTCAACGAAAAATCGAATTTTTTAAATAGCAAGAAAACAGATATGCGGAAATGTTGTATTGTATTTTAAATGTTAACTTATCTGAACAGAAACCAACGAGCTAACAACTAGCTGTGTCCGCGTAAGACTAGGTAAAAATAAAAATGGCCAAAAGGCGTCTCAAGGCACGCTTATATAGAAGGGTTCCGTATTTGATACGCTATAAACGTATTTGTTAAATAACTTCAAAAGTTGTTGTCCTATTTCGTTCAGAATAATTGTCCTAATGAGTTTTTAGCATGTTCTATCAACGTGGCAAATTTCAAGTCTCTACGTCTAATAGTTTGGAAATGCTAGGGGGGACCACCTTACGGGCAGACAGACGGACGGACGGACGGGCAGAGCGAAATTACAAAAATTCCTTGTAATACTACGGAACCTTAAAATAGATTCCGTTTTAGCGTCATGATATATAGCCTAGTCTTCCGCCAGAAATAAGCTATCTAACACTGAAAGATTTTTACAAATTAGACCAGTTATTCCCGAGATTAGCGCATTCTAGCAAACAAACTAACAATATTCGTCAATAGCGATATTCGTCAACAGAGCGAATGATTTGACAGGATCATTCGCTGGGCTAATCTAAGGGGAGCGTCCAGCGGGGTCAGAGTAGGAACCGAAAACTTTACTGATATCAAACGGTCCTTCTACCCCTGAGCTATCGCGGCTTACTGCAAATGAAATTGCACAAAACTACTAAACAGTATTCAAATGAATTCTTCTATTTGTGACTTTCAACTCGAAGTGTATTCTTTGTGCACGTACGCGGCTCAAAGCTCGCGCCATACGAACTTTTATACGCTCCGCCCCGCAAAGCTTTTTACTTAATAATGTGAACTTTGTGTGCTGAAACGTTAATTTAAACTTTTATTTGTGTTTATTATTTAGCTTAATTAATTGTTGTGTGTGTGTTTTACGCGAACAATCATACGTGTTCAAACACTTATATAATAAAGTTCGCTACCGAGAAACGAACCGCGTCCCGGTCTTTTTCTTCGAATGGTGCAATTTTTAACCACATTACTCGTTGTTCTATAATTAATTAAAACGCGTTTTTCTTCGTATTCTTTCTTCTCCCTAGCGTTATCCCGGTCTAGTGCCAGCGTCCGCTTAGATTGCAGAGGATGGCGGCTGTGGGGCGAGTTAAGGGGACCGATTGCCATCTGACGTCATCCTTGGAGCCCCCACGATCTCTACAATCTAACGTATAAAGTATAACATATCACTTTCAGTGACATGAATCGGGTACTATTGATTCATATTCTTTAATATGCTCTTTGGTACTAGAAGGAACTACAAGTAACTCGTATAGTTCCGCTCTGTCCGTTCGTCTGTCCGCCCGCAAGTTGGTCTCTTTCCGTAGGATTGCCAAACAATGAGATGTAGAGACTTGAATTTTTTTGTGTTGATAGAACATGCTAAAAGCTCACTAGGAAAATGACTTTGAGCGAAAACGGACAACTTTTGGAATTTTTTTTTTATGTAACAAGGGGTAAACGAGCAGCCGGCACTCACCTAAGTGACTACCGACGCTCGTGGACAACTGCAACACCGGAGGGCTTGCAGATGCGTTGCCGGCCTTTGAGAAATGACTATGCTCTTTTCTTGAAGGTCTAAGTCGTATCCGTTCGTAAATACCGTAGCTGGCAACTGATTGTTGGTTATGGTTGATGGTTACTTAACAAATACTTTTATAGCGTGTCTTAAAACGCTCTTGGCCATTTTATGAAGCTTAACTTAGTATTAAGCATTCTAGATAAAGTATTTTAGTTTCTATAAAAAGTATTGATTCGGCAAAAAAATTGTATACAAGTCCGTAAAAAAAAAAAAATTTGACGGACGTCGCTCCATACAAACTGTACTCTTTTCTTTATTCAGTCAGTTGACATCAAAAGATTTCACGGTATAAGAAGTGCTTACGTTCGATGCGGACACTGTGCCGGGATTATCCCACCCGAGCAAACAACCTTCAACATACACCGACTACCGGGCGAACCATACGCGAACTATGCTAACGAAAAGACGGATAAAACCTTTATCTTATTACCCGGTTAAAAAAACTCCGCCTCCCCGGAACGTCTGCCCTATCCGGATTTTAAATCCGGTTACTTTTTTCGATACCCCCGCCGTTGCGACCTGACGAGGTAATTTTGGGCTTTTTAACAAGCTTCTACTGGTCTCGCTCGTACTTGTACGTAATGCAGAATCGCAGTAATCTGGACGGTCTCGTTTTAAGGAGCATATTGTTGAAATTTTGTTAGCTGAATAGTGGTAGGAGAGACAGCTGAAGAAGAAGAATAATGGAATGAACAATCTCTTAGTCCTGCTGGGCTTTCATCTACTTTTCGTGCTTTATAGTATACTAGAAATATTAACTGTATTAAGGTTAGTTTCATAACTCCATGTCTCCTTCAACTAAGTACATATTTCGGATTAAGAGTGAGTACAACTATGTGGTCGTATCGTAGCCAGTGGCTGGCATTTCGATCGCTAGGTTAAGTAACTCTTACAGGAGCCGGGTGGTAGATGAGTGAACAATTCTAAAACTGGTGTACAAACATCCGACCGAATCGCCTGACGGTGTTTCGGAAGGCACGTAAAGCAGTGGGTCCGGATTAATGTCATTGAGTGATATTAGTCGTGAGAATGTAAAAAATCCACGAGGATTCGAGTTAAATCGCGTTTATTCTGGATGGACAAACATCAATATATTACAATAAATGACATTCGGAAAACGAGCGGCTGATGGATGATGCCCGATTGATAGCGCGGGCAATCTAAAAATAATGGCATTATACAAACATGCGGAAGGGTCGTTCCCGGTCACGTCCCCGTTCCCACTCCGTTTCCGTTTCATTTCCTTTTTGCTTTCGCTTTTTTTAACCTTATTCTAGTGCCGGAGCCAGACATAGCTTCATTTGAATGATCATATGGCTGGGAACGTTGTGTAGCTGCGTAAAGTTTTGTAGAACTTTGTAGTCTTCCAGGACAAAAATGTACAAGCACTTTGAACTATGTCTGGTTTCGGCATTACAATAACGAACACAAAAAAAAGAAATTATCCAATTTGGTCGTTTGTCGTTTGGACGTTATGCACGTGTATACATTTCAGCGATTAATTTATATTTGCGACTATAATTGAGATGTAACCTGACCTATCTTTCAAGTTGGATCAAACTATACACGGTGTGAAAATGTGATTAAAATCGGTTATGTAGTGCATCGTGGACAAACAACGTGACGCGTAATTTATACATATTACGATTAGTATCACAAGATTTATGAAAGAGTTAACACGTTTTTATTAAAAAAGCTAAGCTAAATGTAAGTTTAAATTTACGTTTAATCAATGAATATACTATGAATTTAACTGTCTTAACAAAGGTAGGAAAATTTCTCCTCTAGGGGTATTTTGCAAGACTGAAAGTAACACGAACTATATTTGTATAATAAAAAAGTCTAATTCAGGTTGGGAATTTCGGTAATAATAATGGGTAAAGTTTGAAGGAGTACGCCGATAAGCCAGGTTTTTTAATAAGTACGCTATTTCTACTACCGGCGCTAGACATAGCTCAAAGTGTTTGTACATCTTTGGCCTTAAAGACTGCAAAGTACTACAAAACTTTGCCCAGCTACATAAAGTCCCCGGCCACTCTACATGATTATTGAAATGAAGCTATATCTGGCACCGGCATAAGACGAATATAATGAATAAAGTGTGTACCAGATTCAAGTCTTTTGCACCTTACTGTGTTTGAGGAACTATAGTGTCACTAACGCTCACCAAAATTTTGGTAAACACACATGAAACACGTATGTTTCACATTGTTTTTTTTAAACACCGCGGCGCGAAGTGTCTACGGAGTTTTTTCTGGCTTAACAAGCGGCGAAATTTAATTAGCCAGATTAATTAATAACACGGAAGCGCCTGACGATGGTCGTAAATACTTGTCCGTTGGAGCGTTTAATTTTTTTCTTTTTTTTCTGCTGAGGGTAGAATGATTTATGATGCGATCTTTTACTCGTAAATCAACGCTTTAGACTCTGGCTTCGTCAACAATCTATCTAAGTGGATAGAAAGAAGTCCGTAATAATATTTTAATGGCGCTATACTTATAAAAAATATGCGCAACGCAAAAAATTTTTCGATATCTATATAATTTATTGTACAAATGAGAGGTATACAAGACCGGACTATTTGGCACACGGACGTCTGTTCCTAAAGTAGACAACTTAATGCCTGTGTTACAGGTAACAGCCGCCTGTTATACACAAATATTTTTCTTGTCGTTAACTATTAAGTACTTGAAACTCGAAATGTAATTATTACATTATACATTTAAAGTACCGATACATTAAATTCAATAGAAAAATCCCGCCGTTCCAAAGTACACTTACAACGCAATGTTTTTAAACTTTTGCCTCAGTACAAAAGGTGAAGTGTTCTCAAAAAGTTGGCAAGAGGTAAAGCCCAAAACGAACTCTGTAATTGGCCACTTGAATTATAAGGGAAACCTTTCCGGTTTCGTTATAGAGCTAAGAATATTTCAGAAGTGGCAAACGATGAGACACGTTTTTATCTATAGTCGATACTAATATATAAAGCTGAAGAGTTTGTTTGTTTATTTACTTTAACGCGATATTTTCAAGAAGTACTGATTCGATTTGAAGAATTTCTTTCAGTATTAGCCAGCGTCGAGGAAGGCTATAAGCTATAAATCATTATGTTAAAATTCTTCATTAAATTTTACGCAGACGAAGTCGCGGGTGTCAACTAATCTTTAACATATAAAAAAATCTATTGTTGCTTGTTAGTCCCGCTAAAATTCAGTAATGGCTGAACCATTTTGAATTCTGTTTCTTTTTTAATTATAATCATAATAAATTCTTTATTTGCTTGTAGCATGGTAACAGAAGATATTTAAGTTAATTTCTAACAATATTCCTTGGCAAACTTTATTTTAAGTAGGAACTGTCGTCCAAAATGGTAAAGCACTTTCTTGGTCTACTATCATCATACGCAATCTTGCGTTATTTTAAACTGTCATTTCTGTGCAGTTATAAGCTCTACTTTCTCGTTTATTGTGTACACAATAAATCCGGTAATCGCCCGCGGGCCGCGCTTTCAAGGTCTCAGGCTTAAGGTCCTGTGAAGCGTTGTATCATTATATGAAACAGGAAATACGTTTAAGTAACAATTACGTAAGAAATTACAAGAAAAAAATTACTTAAGTTACTTTAAGCCCATTATGGTATAATTTATTTGTACCTTTTTAGGTAGCATCATCGCGTGATGATGCTACCTAAAAAGGTACTCGGAAGAAAAATTAATTTTAAATGAAGTTCCTAAGCGAAAAGTGGCCAAGAGCGTGTCAAGACACGCTTACATAGTAGAGGTTGCGTATTTGATAATACCAGGTACTTGTCAAATAACTTCGACAGCTGTTGTCCGATTTGCTAAAATAATTTTCTTAGTGACTTTTTAACATGTCCTATCAACATGGAAAATTTCAAGTCTCTAAATCTAATAGTTTGGAAATCCTAGGGGAGGACCACGTTGCGAGCGGACAGACGATCGGAGGGACAGAGCGAAGATATAAGGATTCCTTGTGGACTACGGAACCCTAAAATAAAGGCATACTTATATTTCATAGGTCAGGAATGCTTCTGCCCCTGTCATACATAAATTTTATATCATCAAGTGATTTGATATAGAGAACAAAATGAACACAAGAAAACTTTACGTCAAAAAAATGTATAATAAGGCGAGCTAAGCTGTCAAATAGAAATCAATCATGTACGATTCGATTTTTCAGAAACGTATAATAAAACACTTAAAGCTGTATATTTATACATCGTCACATCGCACGGAGCTTAAGTTTGTTTCTTATTTTTATAAGATGCAGGCAGGATGTTCTACGATAAGTAGGTGATATATTGTTATATTATCGAATGTAATTTAAAAAATTCGTCCCAACAATAAATACCGTTTCAAGGTAGATTGACTGTAGAAAGTTTTAGGGAATTATAAAAAAAACTTCGTGCATTAAGGGTTCAGTACCAGGTAATACTAGCTTATTTTAATATTTACTCTTTTCAACAACGAAGTGACGAAGTTTCCTTTGAAAGTACGGAACCCTAGAAGTAATTTTAATTCATGCAACATCAACTGTCCGTCACTGAGAAGTTCTTTAAAATGGGCCGAAACGTTTCTCCGTTGCAAAAATGATAATTGCGTCTTAAATAAGACTCTACAACAGTGTTAAAAAAAAAGAAAAAAATTGTCTTTGTATAGATAGTTATTTTACCACAATATGTATATTTCGACCACAAAATTGGTTTGTCACGTTAAGGTCGAATGTCGTTTGCACGTCAATGAGTTAAAAGGCTCATTTTTGCTTGTTATACATTACGTTAATATTGAATAATAATCCTTAGCAACATTTTCTTTAAGTAGGAACTGTCATCGAAAATGGTAAAGCACTTTCTTGGTCGACTATACAAGAAAAACAATTGCTACAAAAAATGTTGATGTTTCGATGACACAAATAGTCATTTGTTTCAATTTTATTTATATGTACAGATTAAAATCAATTACTTCGAACAATAATATCAAGCCATACCATAAACAATTTTCAATTTTGTACTTGACTTTATATAATCAATGTAACGTTACAAAAGACATCAACGGGTGATATTGAATGAGACATAGTTGGATGGTGTTATACAATAATGTGTCCATCCACAAAGAGGACCATGAAATAATTTAATAAAAATAACACATTTTAAAAACTGACACTACAATAAAGAGTTTCAAATGATTTATATTAAACAAGCATATTGTTTTAATTGTCTCCCTCCAATGGCCACCGTAGACCAGGTAGGCCGAGGAAGAGGTGGCGCGACGACTAGGAAGCCTTTGCGGGAAAGGAGTGGATTGCTTTAACTCTGAATAGAGGAGAGAGATCTAAGAGTTGGGTGACCTTTGCCCAGCTGTGGGACATTAAAAAGAAACAAGTGATTATTTTACATGCAAATGTAATTTAAAACTACCCTATTTACTTAATTATAAGAGAAGTTTACGTCCTTGTGATTATGATACCTATTATATTGATGAGATTTTAAATTATTGTTTGTACAGATATTTCAATTATAATTAAAATTTTATATTTTAAGGTATAATTAAAATAATAGTAATTTAATAAATTACTTTCGTAAACGTGTTTCATTTGCCCTTAGACTTAAAAACTTAATTCAGTTGGTAGTCTAAATAAACGTAATTCGTAAAACACACATACATTATTTATGCCATGCATTATTAGCAGAGAGAAACATATTATATATTTTATCTATATAGATTAACGTTTATGACGTCAGATGGCAATCGGTCATCTTAATTCGCCCCACAGCCAAATCCTCTGCAATCTAAGCGGACCCTGGTACTATTACACCGGGATAACGCTAGAAAGAAGAGGGTTGGATAACAGAAATTCTTGTAAGTTGGAGCCGCTAGCCTTGTAAGTACTTCTAACAGAAAACTACAACCAAGCAATATTGAACAAGATGGGCATATAAGGGTTAGAGCTTCAACACAGTGTAACACAAAAATACTTAACCGTTCGGTGTCACAACTTAGTCAATATGTAATACTATGTATAATCAATATGCTGCTGAAGGTGGCGGCTGCTTCGATTTGAAGGCGCCAAAAGGACAATTTTAGGTCATGAATTCAAGGTAGACTAAAAGGGATAATATTATAAGGTTAGGTTGTGATAACTTGGTCGATGGAAACGTCTTATTTGTTTGCTAAACTCTTCAATAGTGCTCTTTTAGCCTAACAGTAACTTGTTTATACAGAGGGAGTCCCCACTATCACTTCATCTTCCCTGAAATGGCAAAACAAACTACAAATTTTGGTTTACATCTTTTTTCCAATTAAAAGTCAGTATGATGAAAAAAGACAAAAAAAAACTGTATTAACAAATAATTCATATAATAAAATTAATAAAACTATGAATACAACTAAAACTATAAGTGCTATAAGCATTTTAAAATATTACAAAATTACCAATAACAATCGTATAATTCTAGCTAAACTATGTAAGTTACAATTCACAGCAACATTTTCTTTTTCAGTGTGAAGCTTTTTTTGTAAGAATTTTTTTTCTCTCATAATATTTTTTCTCTCTCAAAATTTCATTTGATAAAAAAAACACAATTATCAGTAATAAATAGGCCACGTAGGCAATTATAACTTGTATCGTCATAAAAACTTGTTTGCTCAATAAAATTACCGCTCAGAGCAATCTGAACCTCTAACGTCGTGTACGTGACTTGAAGACAACATATGTTTCAGTACCGGGCGTTACTTTGCTAAAATCTTGGACCAACAGGCAAAGCTACGTTTCACTTTCATAAATTCATATCAGATAAATTATATATTTTGAATCATCTTTGACTATCCAACACTAATGTTTTATTTAATTTGAAATATTTTAAAGTTAAGTTAGAATAAAAAAAATATCGTTACAAAATGCGATAAAAAAATATGCAATTATTGTTGCTAATCAATAAAACTTGTTCGGTGAAATTTGGAGTAAAGACAAAAGATTTTCTCTAAAATTGAAAACAATTTGGCGGTCTCTATTTATTTCTAAACAATACAACTTAATCTAAACTGTAAAAAGATTTTCCTACCGTTATGTACTCGCAAAATAAATGCCGCCCCAAAACTTTCCTTTCCCATTCAAACGGTCTGGTAACTACCGACTCCAAACATAGGAATCTCCGCATAGCAGACCATGTCACAAAACCTTGCGGTTTTTTTTTTTGCTTTTGATGGGGCCCGCACAGCGGATGCACTTCGACCCGGCCGGATCTTTTGTACTCGCCCCGTCCCTTATTCCCTCAGGCAAATGAACCGGTATTCCGGAGGCATCTGCGGACAGAAGTGTGGGACTCGCTGGCAATGCCATAATACCCACTAAAACCCAGCGGAGCCCTCTTCGTCCTTGGTAGGACACCGGAACACACCGAACCGTTGTCCTGGATGATTTTACAGGAATTTATTTTTTTATAGCAGGAGAAGCCCGAATTGGCGTCTCCTTCTACCCATTCTCATCGCATTCATTGATACAGACTCTCTCTCCCTCTCTCTTTCATGAGCCTCCTTCAGCGATATGATGCTCTCACTGAAGAAGGCAACCGCTTGCCATCCAGCGTCGCTAGCAATCTGTTAGATTTACTAACTAGTAAAGTTAACTATGAACTTAAGCCGATACAGGATTTTATTGCAATTTTTTTTTGATATATTAACAATTTTTGCAGGTATAATATTCACGTTTCACCTTAAAATAAGTGTATACGTTATACTAGGGAAGAATACAAAAAGGCCACGTTTGCATAAAAAAAAATGTAAGTTTTTTTTTAAATTATTTTAAGTCGTTTTTTTATATCTAATAAACCTTTTATTGCCCAGATTCTATCACTGAACTTTAAGTTCAAGCGAAGTTAAACAATATAATTTTTTTCAAGTATAAATAATAGTAATTCTGGATTTTGTAATTATTTACATACATAAGACCAAATACAAAATAATCATTAACATAAATAAAGATAACTGGTACAGCTAACAACAAAAAATTGAATTTAAATTGTAATCGAGTGTTTCGTTCGATAAAAACCATTAATACTAACTTTCCATTTGCGTGTTAATACATAATACTCGTTTTTCCGTAAGTAAAATAAACGTATTTTCTGCAAAACTCGCCAGTCACTTGCCGCGGCGTCGAGTCCAATACACTCCTTGTTATAAGGGGTGAGTTCCCGGCGGCGGCGATTACACCACCCCAATACCTTCCCTTACACTTCCATTAATATCATTCTTAGTCCTTCTGACCCTCACTATTATTACAAAAGCGAACGTTTCGAAAAGAGAATTTTGTTAGCCATTTAGAAGTTTGATTTCAATTGAGGTACCTACATTTTATGAATGAGACTAGAACTGAATTATACTCGCGTGCAATCAATCGGCTCAAGTTGTTCATTACCGCAGAAGATTGTTTTTTCGGAAGACGGTTTTTATAAAAAAAATTGTATTCGGAAGCCTGACTATTCTCACAATACAGCAATTATCAAATAAATGATGACAAAACTTTTAAAATAAATACGGCTAAACTTTTCCTTAAGCCATTTTCTGCTAAATCAATTTTTTATGCCACGTTTACGTCTTTAGTCGATTCAGTTTCACTTGAGTGTTAATACAATGTATATATGTATACTAGTAAGCATTTAGACTATTACTAAAAATATATATATTCACTACTAGAGGTGGTTTAATCAGTGGTCGGCATTTGAAGCGATCATTAGGTTAAGTTAGTCTTGCTGCGACCGGGTGATAGATGGATGACCCATTCTAGCACTGGTTTATATTTGATATCCAACCTCCTCCGTGTTTCAATGTAATAGTTTTTTAAAAGCGCTTTTTAAACGTATGCGCAACGTTCAGTACAAAGTTAAATCACCACGTGCTAGAATTGATCAAACGCAAACTTAACTTAGAAATCACAAATCAATTTTCGTCTATTGGGATCCAAGCACCATTCGGCTCACCGACTCGCCGATTCATTAATGGATACAGGGTTGCCATATATTGCGCTTAAAAATACTCCTAGTTTATACTATTCGACAATTATCATTATTACTTTTATGTATGTCTTTTGTACAAGAATTTTTTTAAATAAAAGTTTTTTTATCTAATTTTTAGCTAACTTTCAAACTGAAGCAAAAGCAGCATATTTCTGGTCATAGTGGATGCTAGTATAAATTTAGTATCTACTAATTTTATAGTTTCATGCCTAATGGCAACATTTTTCATAGAAGTCTGTAGAAGTTTCGCTGTGGCTGTCTAGACAGTCTATACACGTTAAATACTCTTTGGTTTAAAATATCCTTTGTTTCCGTTTGAATTTCTTATGTTCTTTTATGACAAGATAATTAATAAATGTTTTAATTTTTCTAATCACTAGTATTTTTATCTTTTTAATAAAAATGAATATTTAAAAAATAAATAAGCTTTGTTATAGAACTAACCACGTCTTCTATTATAAAATTCATTACTATTTATATCACTTACTATGTATGCAATTATAATAAATATATTTGAAAATAACTGTTAATATAATATTTTAGGATATATAAAGACAATTCAATAGGATGAAATTTAGACGGTGTTATTAGCAATTAACGGTGAATAGAAAGGGTTTCTCAAATTCAGTCTAAACTTTAAAAAAACAGTTACATCTTTAACGCTTATATAAACATATTTATGGAAAAGCTTGCATTGTAGACTACTAAGTAATAACGTTAAGTTATTTAATTATTTTAGCTCAATTCAAAATACTCCTTGGAACTGTTTTAAAATATTTTAGTTTACTTCTCTAATGAAGCCCTTGTGTTTATAAAAGAATAAAAACAATTCAGTATGACTTATTATAAGATGTAGTTCCTACCAAGCAGTGCATTATTATTATTTTTGGAAATTAACTGTATTCACACTTCGACTGTTTCATATTTTTGAAGAAAGAGTGGATCTTTATAGACGTGATCCACGTCCTGACAATGAAACCACATTCCATTCATCTTCATGCTTTAGTTATCGATTTCTGTAATTATATACCTAGTCCTATCATAAATTTAATTAGAAGAGGTCAACCTCTATGTGGCTGATGACATAAAGACCCATGTAGAGTAAGGATTATAAAACGAAAGTTACACAATCGATTGTGGAGGCTTGAAACTCGGTTCTTAATATCGTAAACGCACCTAGTAGCTGAAAGCAGAAACTTCGAAGGATGCATTTTGACACATCACCTATCTCATCGGTCTCGGCTTCACAGGAGGGCCTTTCCCTGGACTTTTTCTTTTATTATAATACAGGCGGCAAACGGGCAATCAGTCCACCTAAGTGACTACCGACGCTCATGGACATCTTCACCACCGCGGCAATTAAATTCCGGTATCGAATCTCTAAAAATGAAACAAAACAATTTTAATCAGATCTTTTTATTACATTATTCAAAATACTCTCCTCCTGCTTCAACACACTTTCTTACAGCGATTTAATAGTGATTCAAATGCCTGCTCAAGCTCAATTTTCAGTATTGCCTCTAATGTACGCGTAGACTCTCTTTCGATGGTTTTAATATCATTAAAAATGCGTCCTTTCAACTTCATTTTCATTTTTGGAAATAAAGAGAAGTCACATGGTGCTAAACCAGGGGAATACGGCGAATGATTCAACACTCAATTCAGACTTTATTTCGTGCCAAAAATTGACGAACAATCAATGATGTGTGACTCGGTGCATTATCGTGTAACAAACACCAGTGATCAGAATTGCGATATTCAGGTCGAATTCGACGAATTCTTCCTATTAATCGTTGTAAAACTCCTAAGTAGAAAGCAGCAGTAACTGTTTGACCCTGTGGGACGAACTCACGGTGGACGATGCCTTTGCTATCGAAGAAAATAATGTCCCGGAATTTAATTACCGCACTGTGTGTGGGGAGGACCAAAAAGAATAGACCTCTTTCGAACTGGTATATTTAATAAACTGTAAGACATACAACTATGGAACTTGGGACACATATTTATGAAACTCTCTAGTTTAGATTACAGGTGTTCAATATGTCCTCCACCAGCGACACGAACAATATCACACCGATACTCAAATTCCTGCCATACCCCAATAAGCATGTCCGGTGTCACTGATGTAATGGCAGTACGGATCCGGTTCTTCAACTCATCGAGGTTCTGTGGTAGTGGAGGAACATAGACGGTGTCCTTGATGAAACCCCACAGGAAGAAATCACACGGCGTCAAATCCGGTGACCGTGGAGGCCAGCTGAAAAGTGCTAAATCGTCAGCTCCTTGACGTCCAATCCAACGGTTCGGAAGAGTTTCATTCAGAAACTGACGAACCTGACGACTCCAGTGCGGGGGTGCCCCGTCTTGTTGAAAAATGACGTTGTCTTTGTTCAGCCTCGGATACACGAGATACACGAGGGCAATACACGAGATACACAAGTGTCAACAAACTGTCGGTACCATCTACGAATGTTCCATCCATTCGGAGGATCAATTTTGTACCTCAGCCGGAAACGTCTTTGCACTGTAATCACGGAATTACACTTCGCAAGCTCAAGAATGCAAAAGCTTTTGTGCTGTGGCGTAGCCATTTTACAACAACTGTGAATACGTCATTGTAACCAAGCACAACTGACATCTGGCGGACATGGACACAAACTAGACAATGCACTTGTTCCTCCGATACCCGCAGCACACCGCTACTATCGGTAGTTTACTAAATATATCAGTTTGAAAGACGTATATTCTTTTTGGTCCTCCCTCTCCATATATATAAACATTAGTACTCCGGAAGTACACAACACTAAGTCCATTTAGTTGCTGTAAAAACAAAATTATATTTTGTACAGCACAACCATCTATTCGCGTCTATCTTACACAAAAAATGCGTCTATCTTTCTCTCGCCCGTTTCCGGAGATCTACGTCCCGATGCCGGAATTAAAATTAATAGCGGACGCCCAGCCATCTATCACCCGGTCGCAGCAAGAGTAACTAAGTCTAGCGATAGACTCAAATGCTGACTACTGATTAGGCCATGACCTCCTCACGCAATGCTTAATCATCACATCATATTATATATACTATACCATATCACCTCGCATCAGACACATCTAGTCTAAGAGCTTTTTATAAAAGAGTGAACTAATAGTGTTTTGCGGTAGCGGGTAGTATTAGACATAGTGACTTCAAAACTTTACATACGTCATATAGTCATATGTACATAGGACTATATGACACACAGACATATGTTCCTAAGGTAGACAACTTAATGCTTGTGTTATAAGTAACAGACAGCTGTTATATTTTTTTTGTAGAAATATATACGTACATATAAATAATGAGTTCGCCAACTACGCCAACGGGCTAGTATTTCCTATATTTTATTTAAAAAACATTAGAATTTCTCAATAAATTATCAACATACTCTGTATATATTCCAACCGGCACTTAACGTGCACGATCTAGCGACTGCAAAGTTAAAGCGCACCCCAGTGGCAAAGCCAAGTAAATCCTGTGATTTTTGTGTTTGCCTCGCCTCAGCAAACACAAGCAACTGCTTTTATAAAGCTGTGTTTCTAAATTCAATATTTTGACTTTCTGGTATATCCTCATAAGCGATAAGCAATATCAATAATTTTTTGTTACCTGTAGTTTTTTTTTCTTGTGTATGCCGACGTGAGCCAAAAACTTGTAAAGGATTACTTAAACAAATTTTGGTCTTACTTTGGGTTTATCCGTGAATGTTACCATTAATTACTAGAAAGGACATCTAAAACCGCACTAGTAGGGTCATATCGGATTTGCCTAAGCACGGGAGGGGACACTGGCATTGAAGGTGAGTGTTAGTGATCACTACTAAAGAGCGCGCTCTTAAACCTACACCTTGGTCACAAGTCCTGGGCACTGCTATGGTTCCTTCCTCTGCAATGCGATGGACCCGGTACCCGCACGGTGAATCCACGGAATGCTAGGAATTATATCTCATACCTGTTTTACCCTTGCTGATTGTCAATTTGCTAGGAATCAAATACTGTCTTGAAGAAGCTATGCTTCTAGATAAAGTATCAGTTGAAATTTCCAATTTTCAGAGCGTTGTGTGTGTGTGGAGGTATTGTTGTCGCGTTTCATTCGATTTGTGCGACTTCCCGGTGGCCTAAGCTGTGAACTGTTAGCTCGTTTGCTTCTTCTAACATAAAAAAAAAATAGTTTACAGTACCTATTTTGAAAGCTTTATTGTAGAGATATGAATTCAAAATCTTATGACTAGCTGTAAGGTCATTTAAAAAAGGAACAATATTTGACTTACCTAAACTTCTTCTTCTTCCTAGCGGTATCCCGGTTAAGTACCAGTCCGCTTAGATTGTAGAGGATGTGGCTGTGGGGGGAGTTAAGATGACCGATTGCCATCTGACGTCATCCTCGGAACCCCCACGATCTCTACTAGCGCGTTCCATCGGAGACCGCATCTACACTTTATCAAGTGTGACTGCGGGTCAAGCGCATACCGTTCTTACAAATTTCCTTATAAATTTACAACATAAAAAATATTTAAAAGAATAATTATAACAATTGTTGATGCCTTAATAATTAATACATATAAAAAAGAGTAGAGTCACAACTGTCGTCTTGCTGAGTTCGAGAGCAATTTCTCAGTTGAATCGTAACTCAGCGAATCCAATGAAGGAATTATTCTCGTCTTAGCTGTAATAATAGAAGGATGGACTGAAAAAAAAACTAAATTCTCAAAAAGAATACGCCAAAAGGTTCCCCTTAAAGAGTGGTATAAGTTACAAATAAGGAAGGCTTTTCCAAGTCCATATAAAAGCGAAAATTCACCTAACACAAAATCGCGAAAACCACGGAACGGTCAGATATGAAATTTGACCAGGAGGTTGTTTATAGTTTGTAGAGATCCACAAAGGACCAGATTAAAGAGGTCTAAGGGCCTCGCAAGTTTACCAGGACGAAGTTGCAGAAAACAGCTTTGACGGTTTAACGTACATAAATGGTTGATTATACATAGATGGATACCACATTCAGTCTTTAGAATTACGTAACCACTTCATATTATAGATCGGCGTGAAGTGACGGCGATGCTGTCATGTTAAGTGATGGTATTGTTGTCGCGTTTCGTTCGGTTTTTGAGACTTCATGATGGCCTAAACTCGTCATTAAAGGCCGGCAACGCATCTCTTTGCCTCCTGGTCGTGCAGATGTCCATGAGCGTCAGTAGGGACTTAGCTGTCTGCTCGTTTGCTCCTTGTAACATAAAAAAAATATTTGCTCGAGAAAAAACGACTTGATCGAAAGGTCTATAAAAGCTTTTAATTACTTGAAAGTTCGCACTTACCATACTGAAGATACCGGATGCTACCCACACAACCAGACTCGCAGTTACTGATCCAGTGTACTTCAGCACTCCAGTTGGGGACACGAAGATACCACTGCCTATAATCGAACCCACTATAACTGTGATTCCATTGAGCAGTGACATTTTAGCTTCCAACGCACCTCCGCTTTTGGCATCTTCTTGATCTGACTTCAGGTTCTCAGTATCACAATCTTCCTCGGCTGCTTTACTTTGAGGTGCCCTGTAACAAAATTAAAATTTTAAAGGTGAGTATGCCTTATTATTCTTAAATATCCATCATTTCATAGGCCATCTTCTATGAGAGGCCATTTGAAAAAGTGGCCATTTGTAAGCAGCAAATTATCGTTGGAAGATTCACCGAAATGGCGCTGGTGTAGAATGAATTGACTAATGGCCTTCTAAAACGGTGTAGTGTAATATGAATGTAGCAATGAATTGACCAATAATAACCTTTAAAATTCTTCCTTATTCTAATGTGGCGCCTCCGATTTTGCGGATTTCGACGGACACTTTCATACATTGACATGGTCCTCCTTATTATTTACATTTACTTCAGTAATATTATTTATATTATTACTAAAGTAATTTCATGCGAAACCTATCGAATTAGCAATATGAAATATTGTTTTTTAGCTTGTCCCATTTGAAATTACATTTTGGAAAGGTACTTTTAAATTTTCAATTTATTAACTGCCATAGACTTAAGAGTTTAATCATGTATATATGTGTTACTTCTGTTAAAATATATATAAGTGAACACACTTATTATTATAAGCAATAAAAGACCGAGATTGCATTAGTTCAACGTCATTTGAAGAGCTTCGCTCAGTGTTTAGCACACTACACTTCACTGAGAAGCGTTTTTTACAAAAGATCGTTAGTTGCCATAGATTTAAGCGTTTATTCTATTAATTACGTGTTACTTTTGTTAAAAGATAAATAAGTCAACACACTTACAACAAAAAGCAAAGACAGAGATTGCATTAGTTCCATGTCTTTTGAAGAACTTCGCCCTTTTTGCCCATCACACTCCATGAATTGAGAAGACGCCATAGACTTTACTGACTGACCACTTAACAATGAAAATGAGCTTGCATTTCTGCACCCTACTATTGTCTATTGTGTTCAATGGATAATATGGGAAACTAATCGATATATATAAGAATATACTGTAATAAATCTGTTTTATATAAACACACTTGTGAGTGTGTGTAAACAGGCCACCTCGAGTCTGGGTGTATTATCTATATGTATGTATTAATATATTTCTAAAAAATATATATTTGTGTATAACAGGCGTCTGTTACCTATAACACAGGCGTTAGGCCTTAGAAACAGACGTCCGTGTGTCATATAGTCCTGTAGATATCATATTATTAATAGTCCAGTATAAAAACAGTGTCCGTGTGTTTTCAATAAAAATGGCTGCGCTCATCGATGCGATCCTACCTACGTATAACCTGTCACATCCTGTTACAAAGAATTAATTTCCCTTGCAAATACACGGGAATATCATTGCAAGATGAGCTCATGGCAATATTAGCCTTATTCGCCTACTATTACGGTTTACTTTTGAGCACAATTTTCTAATAGGTGAATTTCGTTATTGGCGTTTATAAAAATTGTCGAGACGACTAAAACGGTTCGTATATTATAATCACCAATATTCAAAACTGAAGTGTTTTTTTGTTTGCTTGTCTAATCTCAGGAACTACTTACTGGTCCTAATTGAAAAATTCTTTCAGTGTTAGATAGCCCATTTATCGAGGAAAGCTATAGGGCTATATATCATCACGCTAAAATTTAAAAAATTTTAGGTTTCCGTACTTCAAAAGGAAAAAAAGGAACCCTTATAGGATCACTTCGTTGTCCGTCTGTCTGTATGTCTGTCTGTCTGTCTGTCAAGACAATTTTTTACCTAATTTTACGCGGATGAAGTTGCGGGCACGGCTAGTCGTATATTAGATACACTAGCCACTTAATTTTTTAATTGTGAGGCCTTAAAACAACATGCGGGCGTCGGATACTGGTTGACATGTTTTTTTTTATTAAGATACACAAAGAACCTCTTATAAATGACCTTTTGATGAATCAATTTGTAAGTCCCAAATGTCGCATGTTGCCTTCAATTATGGGGGTAGATAGTCATGGCCTTGGCATTGCCGGTGCCGGATATATCTTCATTTGAATGATCATTTCAATGTAGTGTGGCCGGGGACTTTGTGCAACTGTGCAAAATTTTGTAGTGCTTTGTGGACTTCAAGGTCATAAATGTACAAACACTGAGCTATGTCTGACTCCGGTATTAGAGATACAAATCACTTCATTGCAATTTGTCTTTATTAGTATCAAGGACCTAAGTGAATCACCGATATATTTTATAGCTAGGTACTTTTATAGGCACCCACTAGTTCCATATCATTAGTTGACACAATTCTCAATTATGGTAGCACTGTTCTAAAGACTCTTCATTGGTGCCGACATTACGATCGATCACTAACAATTGTCTTACGTCATGATTTTAAGGTTGGCAATACTTGTAGACAATTAACACAGATTATAATGAACTTTTTGTGTGATATGTAAAGTTAAATCAATACAACTTCTTTTATAATTTAAATTAATAAACAATAGATAACGATGGCGACCACAAGCGCTTGTATGAAAGTCTGTGAGAATAAAGTTATTTTTGACTTTGAACTTGATATATATAGTAAGAAGTATGTCTCATATTCTCTTTTGATAGAAGGGTGCAAGGAACCTTCGTAAATTTAGCCTTTAAGTAGATTTTTTCATCGCTTTCATCCTATAGTAACACAAAGGCTATTCAAGTAACCTTGAAGTTTCTACTATGTCATTTGTATGAATAAATTTTTAATGTTAGACTTTCGAGGAACTTATATAACAACGGCTTTTAATCACGTATAGATATATCGGGTTTGCCCGACTAGTTCTGAACTCGATCGGGGTCCTTCCTCATCTTCCTAGCTTGATGAATGATAAATCTATACGTGAGTAAAAAGTCGTTGTTATATTTAGTGTGAGTGTGAATAAATGTTTTTTCCTTTCTTTCTTCTTTGTACT
This sequence comes from Charaxes varanes, assembly GCA_024363005.1. Taxonomy (NCBI): domain Eukaryota; kingdom Metazoa; phylum Arthropoda; class Insecta; order Lepidoptera; family Nymphalidae; genus Charaxes; species Charaxes varanes. The sequence continues at coordinate 1,693,220 of JANCMC010049391.1, read as the reverse complement.
GGTGAGTAGAGACGTCAGAGTTCTTTTATTCAGTCAGCTCTTCAGTCTGTGTCTTAGACTGTGGGGATTCCGTGGATGACGTCAGGCCGCAGTCGGTTATCTTCACTCACCCCACAGCCACATCCTTTGTAATCTAAGCGGATAAATACTAGACTTGGATAGCACTAGGGATCTTCTTCTTTGAAGATGTCAGAGCTCTTTGAGGACGAGGTATTAGGTAAAGGAGGGTATATAGGATGTAGAAGGTAAAAAAGGACAGAAAGATATAATACCCCCGGGTATTTGGTGGCCATTTACTATCTAGGACGCTATAGGCTTGTATATTTATTGGGTTTACCAATAGCTTAATACAATTAAAATATACACAATTTAGAGAACACACATAACATTAAGCCAAAATGTAGCTAACTACTTAGAGGTAAGCTACATAGGTGGAAAAAAAGAAAAAAAAATAGACACATTCTAAGTATGTATCAGTTATTCCTTCTTTCTTTGAAGTAATTCTATCAATGTGTCATGTCTAATCAAAACACTTATTAATCGTAATTAAACGTTTAATTAGCATACCCAAGGTGTAATTATCGTGGTATATAATTAAATAGATGACTTGCAAATTGCATGCTTCCGAAACACGGAGGAGGTCGGATATCAAATATAAACCAGTGCTACAATGGGCCACCCATCTATCACCCAGTCGCTGCCAGAGCAACTTAACATAGCGATCGACTCAAATGCCGACCTCCTCAATACAGCAAATTAATAAAATAAAACCTCACGCACACCAATGCCAAACGATTTACACACACATGTATACATTTTAATATAAGATTGTGCCAAAGCGTAGGTCGTCGTAATCATATGAAGACCGCATGTAATTGTCAAGTACAACAATCATTAAACGTACGCAAATCTAAAGATGTGTAGCTGAATTTCGACTATACGGTGATCTCTATTTTAAAAATAATACGTAAACTAAAGCAAAGATAAAGTGTCAATTCTCATGATAAATATTAGTATGCTTAAAACACAGTCTAACTCCAATAAATAGTATCAGGTAGGTATATTGATGGTGTGACCGTCGGTCGGTGACGTGTGCTGGTACGTGGCATACGGCCAGCTGTTCGAGGAATATAGCACAACGGCTCTAAAAGGAAAAACATTTTCTAGACAACTTTTTCACAGGGAAAAATGCAGTTTGAAATGCGACTAAGTAGATACAAATTGCGATAACTTTTATCATATCATCGTTATTGTCAGACCTTGATAGCCAACTAACTGCTGGGTTTTGGCCTCCCTTTACTTCAGCCACTCCCTTTCGATCCCTTAGCAATCTTATGCAGACACCGCCAGCTACTCTCTTTATATCGTCTACCCAACAAGCCAAGGGAAAACCTAGGTTGCTCCAACCCAATCTAGGCCAACACCCAGATATATTCGTAAATTTCCTGCCATCACCATGTCTAGCCAAGTGCCCAACACCATCTTAGTTCGAGGTCCTTAACCTTAGTGGGAAATCGGATTTGGGTATATATATACTTAATAGAATCAAGGGTTATTTTGGTGAAATTCATGAAAACTACTTCGGTCCCTTCAATAAAGGGCATACTCACGTCTCACATGCCTGCAACGCATTTATGAGTCTGCTGGTAATGCAAGTTGCAAAGGTAACCAGCACTTAGATGAACCAACCTATTCTCATATAAAAAAAAAATATTTACCTTGCATCAAGAGACATGAGGGTCAAGTCAACATGAGGGTCAAATATGAAGAATAATTGGATTAACACTTAAAAAAGTGTGCTACATAACCGGTTGAGTGTAGAAAAAACTAAACACTGTTTATTTGTAATCTGAGCCTGATTTCATTATACTCTGATTAGGAAAGAAGTGTCGGTTTCTCTTTAACGCGACCTTCGAATCAACAGATACAAAATTAAATATCCTACTTTGTGATTAGTTAAGATTAATTTGTTTTGATTTAATCGATTACAAGCTTTATGTCTTTAAAATGCAATCATAATGAAAACTTTACTACTGTGCCAGTTAGGGGTTTCACCAGTAAAGGCGATGCAACTTTTTTTTTTATTATTTTACAAGGGGGCAGACGAGCAGGCAGCAGGCACCGAAGTGCCTACCGGTGCCCATGGACATCTGCACGGCCAGAAGGGCCCACTTACACATTGAAATATATCCTGTTCAGTTTGACCGCTTCTGTTTAAGAAACAGAAGATGGTCACTGTTGCCAAAATCGGCATGGAATGCAGCATCACCGTAAGGGTTCTAAATAACTATATATTAAATATATTAAGAGGTCATATTTGGTGGAGGGACTTTATAGGGTGCAAGGACTGGACCAGGTTCGACCCGCGACAGATATTATGTCGTCGAACCATCTGGTTGCTGGACGACCAATGCACCGTTTTCCTATCCTCGGCAACCACTTAGGCACTGCGTTACTTCACCAGTTATCACTTCGTCCAAGTATCCTGCCCAGCTCCACTTAAGGTGCAACACTGGGGAGAGGCCTTTGCCCAGTAGTGGGAAAGAAGGGGCTGTGGATGATGATGAATTATTTTTGCAGTTGGAACGAGATAAAGCGTTTGGTATATTCGTTCGCAAGCAGAAAATGGATGTTCACAGTGCGTTCACAGTTCATCCGCTCGGTGCTGATGATGATATGTTACGTCGAAGAGTAAAACTGCTGTTGCATCCTGGTGACACGCTTCTTGACACTCAGAATTGGATACGGGTGAGTTCCTTGATTCAAGTTCCACATACGAACACGTAGTTATTTTTCATTTTCAGAATCCCGAGAGTCGAAGTGGAGTCGAAGATACGACTTCGAAAATACTGGGCCCACATCGGACCCTCCTTAGTGTCAACGCGGGTTACATCAGCATTGATTAAAAGCGTGACACGATAAAGACTTGCCTCCCGTGGGGCCTAGCACGAATATTTTCATCCTAAATACAGTCGAATCTTCGAATTCGAAGGGTTCGAAATGGTCGTGCTAAGGCCTCCGGTAGTACAAGGGTTCGCTTAAATTCCCGAGGATGTGACTGTGGGGCGAGTTAAGATGACCGATTGTCGTCTGACTGAATCCCCTGGAATCCTCACAATCTCACAACTAATATCACTGTGACATTAATCGGGACCCACTGCTTTTAGTGTCTTCCGGACCACGAAAGAGGTTGGATATTTGAAAACCAGTTTTAGAATTGGTCATCCATCCATAGCCCGGCCGCGTTGAAAGCTACTTAACGATTGTATAAAAGCGATTGACTTGAATTGCAGTCACTGATTACGCTACGACTAAACGAGCTAAATAAATGAGATTTGCCCTTAAGAGTAGAACTATCTCGAATGGTAGTACGCAGTAATTAAATGCATTAGTGAAACCAGGTGCCGTGAAGAAGATTTTAGCAACCAGAAATTAGTTTGTGGGTACCCGTATCCATTTCACTGATTACTACAGGGGTGGGGTAGGTAAATTGTGTTTATAAGTAAGGCTTGCATAACGTATGGCTCGATAGTCGTTGAGACAGTTTTGTTTTACTCCTACCGGGTTTTAATCCGGTCGATATCATCAAAGCTTGAATTATATAAAGGAAGAATTTAACTAAAGGATGAAATTGATATTTCCGAAATCTTGAGTAATTTAAGGCATTAAACACTACTTATTAAAATTTAAAATACTGTTTAAAAGAACGTCGCGCCATTACGACGGCGTCGAGCTCCCACGGCGGCGTCCCGGCTAAGACGCACGCCGCCTCAAAGGAGATGGTCCTGGGTTAGCTAACACAATAGAAGAATAACATTTCGAATAGCTTCATATTACGCGTTACTTCTCTTCTAGCTCTATTTTTATAAGCCTATATTGTTCAACAACTAGGCAAAAGCCTCCCCACTCTTTCCTATCCTGAGCTACTCGAATTCACGTCTTTCTCACGAAGGCGACCAAGTCATCACTACATCTCTTCCTCGATCTACTTAGTCGTAAGCGTCCAATCGTGGTAGTCCATAATGTTTTGGCCCACTTTGGCCCATGTTTGCGAGTCCGTTGTTGCTACATGCCCAGCCCATTCCCATTTTAGCTTTGCAGACACTTCCTTAGAGCAACTAGAATGATTTTCAAACTATTTAAATTTTGCAAAAACTTAAACAGTCTTCGAATTTAAGTTGAATTAATCGTAAATCAGGAACTTTTGAAACTTCGAATTATTTATCAGCGGATTTCAAGCGAACCATCCCCTTTTATCTATCTAGTGCTATTGGTGTTTTTGTTCAATCTAAAGGGGTTTTAGGTTTAGATCACCCTATTGGGGGTAGATATAATTATAGGTAGCGATACGTTTGTAGTTCTTTTGATCTACCGCCACATTGGGCCGGCGCGTCCGGGTACCAGTACCTCTTTCTCACATAAGATCGACGTGAAGTGTAGGCATACTGTGAAGTCAAGTGATGGCATTGTTCTCGCGTTTCGTTCGGTTATTTTAAAATTTCCCAGTGACCTAATCTCGTCGTTAAAGGCCGGGAACGCAACTACTAGACTCCTGGTGGTGCAGATTTCCATGGGCGTCGGTAGTCACTTATGTGAACCGCCTGCCCGTTTGCCCCTTTTATCGTAAAAAAAAACCTCTATTTAATGATGAAAATCGCATTAAAATACGTTGCATAGTTTAAAAGACCTAAGCGTACAAGGACGGGAAGCGATTTGGTTTAGATACTATGTAAAGATTAAGAAAATAATGTACAAAGCATATAATAAAATTATAATTAAATGGAGTCTAATCAGTGGTGAGCGTTTGTGGCGATTAATAGGTTAAGCAGTTCTTACCACAGCCGAGTGATAGATGGGTGACCCATTTCAAATATCCGACTTTGTTCGTTTTTCGAAAGGAACGTAAAAGAATGGATTCCTATTAATGCCATATAATTCGATGGCTAGGTTAAGTAACTCTGTCTGCAACCAGGTGATAGATGGGTGGCCCATTCTAACGATGATATTTGATATTCGACATGCTCCGTATTTTGGAAGGCACGTAAAACAGTGGGACCAGATTAATGCCACTGAGTGATATTAGTCGTGAGATTGTGGGGGTTCCGGGGATGACGATGTAGCGGCTGCTACATAACAAGATGGCAATGATGTCGAGTGGAAAAGGTTACACCAAAGAAAACTAGATGGGCATTAATTAATTTGATTATAATAAATTGCATGCTAAAGCTCGATTGTGGCATCTGTGTAAAGTTCACTAAACTAGATGGCGCTGTACGGATGACGACGACTGCAGTACAAACACTGAAAATCTCCATACAAACTAACTCACGCTAACGAAATTTCTACATACGATTACTATATATAGACCTTCCGACGAACAACTGCCGGCGAGGCGCGGCCGCCCCGAGCATCTCCGTCTAGCCCGGACACGAAGATCTTCCTTTGCGGTGGTTGAGCATATCGACCTATGCTCCAACCTTTCATTCCACGCCGAAATCTTTCCACCTTGGTGTGCCTTCCCACAAGCAAATAAATGATTTGATTTAATTTTACTTTGAATATATTACATTATAGTAATATACCTTTTTTTTGTGGCATCCTGCGCTGCGGTCCAACTTAATTATTTATTCAACAGATTCGTGTATCGTTGGTGACAATAGGTTTAAACAAGTCATCACAGTGAACAGACGCACGCCAGAGTGAATTCAAATTAACATTTCGATGGTATACACGTTTGAATATGGCCATCAAATAATCCGCACGCAGTACGAATATATTATTAAATAATTTACACCCATCCGATTGTGTATTCTATGATATTAAAATTATTATAAACCAACTCTCATGGAAGGAAGGCGTATTTGTATTGATGGTTTGTATAGATGCCACTTTTAAAATCAGAAGATACATTACTTCGTATTCTAGTCTTCGTAGGCCGGTATTTGAGTCGATCACTAGGTTAAGCAATTCATATCGCGGCCGGGTCGTGGATGGGTGACCAATTCTGACATTGCTTTTAAATATTGATCTACATGTTTCGGAAGGCACGTAAGACAGTGGGCGCCGATTAATTTCACTGATTATATGAGTCCTGAGATTATAGAGATTGTGGGTGTCCCGGGGATGACGTCTAACGATAGTAGAATCTTCTTAATTTGCTTCACAGCCACATCCTCTGCAATATGAGCTAACCCTGGTACTAGACCGGGATAACGCTAGACAGAAAAAGAAGATACATTACGTAAAATCAAAGCAATTTTTCTGCCACGGCCAACGGCGCCACGTTGTGTACAACTTTGTTGTAAGAGTCTTTAAATTTGAAAAAAAAAAATACAATAAAATGAGGTTTCAGTCACCTGTAACACCTTTTTTTAAATTAATCTATATATATTCAGACACTGATGGAAATGGAACCCACACCTCCAGCACCAAAAAAAAAATATATGAAATGTGTCAGAAATGTATATAGAATTATCTTATATGGTGATGGTGACAAATAATACAAAGATGCTTTTGCTCTTTCTTAAGTAGTCTCAAGGACCGAAGTGAATTATCACATTGCAATTAACACATTGCTTTTATAGGCACCCACAACTTCTATCTCCTTGCTATCATAACAACTGTAGGAGGCCTAAAATAAGGTCGCTGTTTGACTACTAAATGTTTATTAATTATTTATTATTACTACAATGGTACACTGGTGTAGTTAGTCTAATAGCAATAAAAATGGGGCTTATAGAATAATGAATGCCGAGCGCGGAGTACAGAGTACAGAGTGCGGGATGTAGGATGTAGAATATGTTGAAAGAACGTTAAAACTTGACCTACATGCGTTATCATCACATTATCAAATAGGTGATCTGACCAGATATCGGACAGATAAAGGAAGATTCACCACCTAGGAGAAAAACTGTTACAAAAAAAGTAAATATTTCTTATGTTAATAAGAGGTACATGGACCCGGACACGCCGGCCGAATTCCAGTGCAGAACACACCTCTAATTAGATAACGGGATAGGAGTAAAGGAAGGGATGGTATAAAAGGTTATAAAGGTGGAGGGAAAGGAAAAAAAGGATGCCGATACTACTGTCATGGACCATATAGGGGTAGTGACAATAGCGGCTAGGGTAAACCGGGGTCGCGTAACCATAGGGCTTCTCACCAGTTATCGTACAAATAAAAAGGAAGATCCAACCCTTGGAGGGGAGACTTATCAATATTGATATAAGAATATATTTATAAAGGTTGCGTTGGATGTATATTAAATTACTCTGACAGAGCACTGATATTAACGTGAGTAAGGCTTCCCTGTCGGTCTTAGTGGGGGATAAGAGGAGGGAGAAGGGGGGAGGGGGGAGCTTAAGTGTATTTGCGATACCTACGTCTATCGTATACGCGGGCGATTTTTATACGGCATCTTACATTGTTATTAATAACTTAATGGGATATGGATAATTAAAATTGGTTATGTTATTGATTAGAAGTTATTTAAAAATATATTTACTACTTCTTCTTCTTCCTAGCGTTGTTCCGGTCTATTAGCAGAGACGACTTAGATTGCAGGTGATGTGGCTGTGGGGCGAGTTAAAATGTCCAACAGCCGTCTGACGTCATCGCCGAAATCCCCACAATCTCTACTATCTCAGGACGTATATTACTCAGTGACATTTATCGGGACCCATTGTTCTACGTGTCTTTCAAAACACCCATGCGTTGGTATATTTGAAAATCGTTGTTAGAATTGGTCACCCATCCATCGCCCGACCGCGGTAAGAATGACTTAACCTAGCTATCGAATCAAATACCGGCCATTAGTTAAGCTATGACGTCCTCATTTCTAAATTTCTTTACTTGAACTAAAATATAGTTAAGTCGATTTTTATTGCAGCTGGTCAAAATTCGGCTACAAATCATAACATTTGATATCATTATTTAAAACTACATGTATACAACATTTTAATTTTTGTACATCGACATTGTTATATTTGACCATTAATATGCATACGGTCATCATGACCTTGCTTTGACATTTGATAGTAAAATGTATACATACATGTGTGTGTAATCGCTTGGCATTGGTGTGCGTGAGATTTTTTTCTTTAAATATCTTAATACATTTCTGATGCATGTTTTATAAAAATATTAGCATTGTCACACTATCCTCTACATAAACTATATTTATGCCAAATTTCATACTTTTCTGTTTGTGCAATTTTCGTAAAAAGGCATCAAAAGTTTTTGCTTCACGTAGTATATAGTAGATCTCCCGGCTTATACAATTTATTTTAGATGTTAGCTGTTAAATACAATATTTCCAAGCGGTAACGACCTGGGGACCTTCAGACAGCGAAACTATAAGAGTTCCTTGTAGGGCTATGGAACCTTCAAAACAAGCGGATCCGGCACGCATTGTTTCTGCCTGAGTGTTGATTTTTCGGGGACTTAGAGTGCTTTAACTTAACAAATTGATAGCTGTATTTCGTTGCCTTGCAAGCACAATGATTTACTATGACTTTAGATTGCCTGACGGCCTCCTTTTAGACCTAATTTACCTAAACGTAGTATACAAAGTTTTTCCAACAATTCACGACAGAGCAATAAGCAATAACAAACTACCGCGCTGCCTCCATTAGACCGATGCCGTTTTACAATTTACGAAAATAACTTTTATCGACGCCAATTACGTACATTTGCCTGTAACTCGATTATTGGCCTGATTGCTTTCGTGTTTTTTTTTTTTTTTAATCTATTTTATATCTCCCCCAACTGTAATAGCTGTTCTGTGCGGCAGCGATGAAATTGGACGTTTGAATTTATTCGATTATCATTGTTTCGGGTAAATAGTGGTAGGTATTTGGGGTGAAATCAAAACTCGCGTTAAAACCAAAGATTTTGTCCAATATCGATCGTTTTTAATTTTTTGATGAATTTATGAAATATGTACCGACATATGTACAGTACATTGCCAAGAGATCTGAGCATTTTTGATCAATTAATTAAATAAAATAAATAAATATATGGATAATACACCCAGACTCGAGGCGGGAATCGAACCCATGACCTCCGAAGCGGAAGGCAGGGACACTGCCCACTGCGCCAACGGGCCAGTCAATTAAAAATTAATATTTTAATTTAATTTATTTGTTATTTTTTAAGCAAACGTGCGGAATATTTGTATTGCTTTTGTACCGCAATAAATTATCTGAAGTTCCAAAGTGACATAAAGTAAACCGGCAGGCTTAATCTCAGCGGCACCATAAAAACGGAAAGAATTCAAACTCTATCGGGTTAATGGAACGGACCCAATATATTATAATAAGTTTCCCCCGAAACCCACTTCGCCGACCCTACCAGTATATTTCATCTCCGAAAGAGTCGTTATAACCTCCTCAAACTCCCGCACTGCGTCCGAAACAATCCTACGGGACGAACGATGGTACAATAAATTCATTCTAAGTAAATCCCCACGAATCACAAGTAAGTTCTTAGCCCCCTTAGTGTGAGTTACATGACTGCGCGGTGTTGCGGTAATGTGAAATCACGTGTAAGGTCTTGTTGCGTGGATTTGTGTATCAGAGACAAATATTGTAGACCGAAGGTCTAAGCTGCACACATTATAATGTGGCGTTCGTCTTTTGCATTGGCATTCATTGTCTTTAGGCTAAAGCCTTTTTAGGGTTCTGTAGTATTATAATTTCGCTCTGTCCGTCCGTCTGTCTGCCAGTAAGATGGTCCCCCTGGCATTTCCAAACTATTTGTCGTAGATACTGAAAATTTTCCATGTTGATAGAACATGCTAAAAACTCGGTAGGAAAATTATTCTGAACGAAATTGGACAACAGCTTTTGAAGTTATTTAACAAATACGTTTATAGCTTATCAGATAGGGAGTGTGAGTATTGTATCTTAACTTGGAATCTAGTGTTATGCCAAGATCTCTTACGTTATCTACTTTTACAATTAGCTGCTATAACTTATTTTAAACTTTCCTTTAATAATAACTGTCACACTATTTAGAGCCTCAACCGCGGGCGTTTATCACTTAAGGCAAGGAAGTAAATGACAATTTAATGTCAACGTCTCTTCCAACTCCGGAAGCTGTCTAATCAGTACGCTATGCAGTTAGCATAGACAACTTGGGTCCGATCATAAAGGTAAATCTTGTTTGGTCGAATGAGACATATTTATAACAAAAGGAAATTATTTTTAAAATATGCTCTTCTTAGATTAGGTTCTTATGTTGTCCAGTAATTATTTGGTAGTGGTAACATCATACTTGATGTACCAGTTATAGTGTAAATTCGGTCGTTAAAAGGCCACTGTAAAAGCGTAAGGCGATTTCTACAGAATTTGTGGAAGAAAAACATTAAAGATATTCGCCAGAGCCTAGATAGTTCAACAGGAGTAGGTGTGAACTGCAATCCATGAGGTGCTTGGTTTGATACACGACCGCATTAGGCATACACACATAGAGTGCGTTCAGTCTAAAAATGCATGCCCTTCCAAATTATTCACCTCTACATACAAAATGTTGTATAGACGTAATGCGCGTAAGCTCGTCAATATCATTGGCTTTTTAGGCATCGCACGCACAGGCGTTGCTATTAATATTTACTTTCGCATTTTAAAATATTTAAATTACATTTTTAGCCTGAACGCACTATACCTAAAGCATTTCTGAAAAAATAACAAAGCAGGCGTTTGCCACTTGTGGCGTGGATGTAAATGACAACTTAATGTCGGCGAGTATAACACCGGAAGTTCTATAATCAGTACGCGATGCGGTTAGCATGGGGAGCTTGGGTTCAATTGTGATTGTACCCATCGTTACTGTCGTCTGATTGACCTGAGAAACGGTGATAATAGTAACGAAGCACAAACCTACACCGAATATCAAGTTTATAATAGATGTTCCCAATCGGGACTTTTTTTGTAAATATCGATACCTCCCATGTAAATTGTTGTAACTCCAAATTCTCAACTTCACAATATAGCGTCAAAATTGAATTAAAATCGTCACTATATAACACATTTGTGAATACAGTTATATATTCAATAATAACGATTACATTATCCTATATAATACAATATTAAAAAGTGACTGTTATATCACAATTTAGTTGTTTGTAACGCTCTACTGTGAAGCTAGGAATTTGGGGTCACAACAACTTACGTGGGAGGCATCGATATATGTAAAAACCCTTTTTTTGAGAAGGACCAAAAAATGTATATATAGTATATAAAAACGTTGAAATTAAAATTCTTACACCACCCGCAGTGTTCTCCAGATATTGGTCCCTCTGACTATCACCTATTTTTTTTATTTAAAAGAATATTAGGAATACTTTTTGGCTATGCATAATATTCCCTTTTCCCCTCCTACTAAGCTTAAATTAAAAGCTTGTATTAGGAGTGGGTGCGATAATACCCCAACGGTCGGGTTGCAGCATTACACCGATTTTCCCCCGTATTCATTCGCGGATTAAAGCAAAGTAGTTTAGTTTCTCATGCATAAAAGAAAACAATACAATCTCAAAAACAATTAATTGGTAGTTTTTTACAGGTGTACAGAGATTGGGTAAAAAAAAATTGTTAACATCATAACAAATATTACATTAGTCAGAGTTATTAACTTCATTTTACAATTACATAATGCCGGTGCCAGACATATGTAGCTCAAAGTGTTTGTACATATTTGACCCTTTAAGTGTACAAAGTGTTACAAAACTTTGCGAAGTTACGCAAAGTCCCCGGCCACACTACATAATCATTCAAATGGTCATTCAAATGAAGCTACATATGTATGGCACTGGCATAATACATCTATCTTTAATAAGCATAGGCTATAGAATACTTTTAAAAAAGTTAGAGTTTTTTGTAGAAACTTGTATAATGTAAATACCCATACGAATCCGGGACGGGCCGCTAGTACATAAATATGTTTTATGTAGAGAAATACTTTAAGTTCAATGTTAATATTGCCAAAAATATTAAATACTGGCAATATTTGAATGACCCGTATGCAGAGTTGGCAGTTACCCTACCTTCTGCTCCGAGGGTTGTGGGTCCAATAGGCTTATTTGAAACTTAGGCTTAATAGGAACTCAAGGTTAGTAGGCACTTAGGCTTAGTAGGAACTTAGACATAGTAGAAACTATAACTAATAGGAACTTAGGTTAAGTAGGATCTTAGGCTTAATAGAAATTGAGGCTTAGTAGGAATTTTGGTTTAGTAGGACCTTAGGCTTAGTAGGAACTTGATCTAAGTAGGAATACGTTCCTACAAAGCTTAGAAGGAACTTAGGCTATTCATGTCTTCATAAATTTTCTTACACATAATGCTACATGAAGCTAAGTCAGGAAATTAGTATTATTTACTATTAAATTAGCATTATAACTTATAATATGTCAATCATTTTGATATAGAAACAAAATCTCAAACATAACAAATATAAGGATTAAAATAAAGGATTTAGTAAAAACTTAGGCTTAGCAGGAACTTACTAACTAACCCTAAGTAAACTTAGCTGAAAGTCAATTAAAATGTCATCAGAATATTATTACCAAAATATTTCAGATAAAAACGACTTGCATAAAATTATACATAAAAACCTAATTGTTTTTTTAGGGTTCTGTAGTACTGCAAGGAACCCTTATAATATCGCTCTGTCCGTCCGTCCCTCCGTCTGTCTGCCCGTAAGGTGGTCGGTCAGCATTTCCAAACTATTAGACGTGGGGACTTGAAATTTTCCACGTTGATAGAACATGCTAAAAGTTATTCTGAACGAAATCGGACAACAACTTTTGAAGTTATCTAACAAATACGTTTATAGCGTATTAGATACGGAACCCTTCTATATAAGCGTGTCTTGACACGGTTTTGGCCATTTTTATATTTCAATTAGATTTAGTAAGGCAAGCTATACTTTCGTGTTTGTATAAATGCATCACTAGAGTACGGCCAACAAAAACATTTTAACACTAAACATATTTGTTAAATAACTTCAAAAGTTGTTCTCCGATTTCGTTTAAAATTTTCGCTCGCTCTACAAAGGTTATGCGTTCTCCCTACTGTAAAGTTGGAGATAGAACTCACCCTTTGACAGATTTGAGGCCCGAGCATGCACCGTCCACAACGACTTTGATGCTACGATCTATCAAAAAACTGCTTTCAATGGCCTCCACCTATCGAAGTGTTTGGTCAGTTAAAAGATCACCGTAACGTGACATAAGAAAATGGGTGAGTTTCAAAGTTGTAAAAAAAATTACCTCGAAATATTCGAGTCCGATTAGTTTTAGTGCCTACAAATTTGGCATCACGGCGGTCTTTACCATCACCCCCGGTAGCAAGAAATGTAATATCGGCAATGATCTATAAGGGCTACCAGCCGTGGGCATATGTCGTCACTGGTCGCACCCGAGCTAGCACGCAGCCGCAGGGGCCCCGCCCGCCACCTCGCGCGATGCGCTGATAACATTCGGAGAACAATGAGCCGCCGCGTGAATGAAGTCGTAGTGCTTTTGTTGTCGGAGGTAGACTTGCAACACCTTTTTCGCTTATTAAACCTCATAAGTAGCTACATTTTCTGATTATCTTTCTCTCGACCTCGATGCGACCGTCCGAAGGCAGACCTTCTAGGAAAGGATTTGGAGCATTTTGTGTGTATACACAAAATTTGGTTTAAATCGCCCACCCATAAGGAGAGAAGGAGCGTAAAAATTTTGTACACTCGATGCTTATAGGTATACAAAGAATAAAATAAACTGCATTCCATAATTAGTACAAATTAGCCTCGAACAGAGTTACGACTTCATCAACATGTTTTAGTTACATTGCTTTAACACAATGTGTGTAATTCTAATTATTTAAAAGTAATTGCATTCTTTTGGAATATCTGTTTTACGAACAGTGACGGCCGCGTGTTTCAGAACACGTTCATAATTTACTTTTAGAAGTCATTTGTGGGTTAGCACGTCATTAAAAAAGGAAACATGAATATACGTACGAATTACATAAGAAGTAAGAAAGCAAAGAGGAAAGTATAAAGTAATACGCTTAATGAAGGCACTGGTTTAGGTCGCTTGAACGGGTATTTTACGCGAACATCTTACTCTCTGTCCAGCGTAAAAGGCCGCAGCGCGTGCTACGACGAAGGCCGAGCGCGGTTGCTTAACTCCACTACACGTGCGGTGAGCAGAGGGAGCCGTTTTGTGCAATATCTATTATAACACGTGGCGAAGATTCCGTTAGGTTTGGCAGAATATCGATTTAAGCGCTGTTTTTGTTTTAACTTGAAAATTTTTTTCGCCGTTTGATCCACGCTCATAACAGTAGAGGAGTCCTAGAGGGACGCACAAACCGAACGAAACGTGACGACAATACCATCACTTGACGTGACAGCATTGCCACCACATTATGTCGATCTCATGTGAGAAAAAGGTACCGGACCCAGACGCGCCGGCCCAATTCGGCTGCAAGCATGGCGCTACCTCTAATTAGAAAGACTGAGTAAAAGGATATTAAGGTTTGCTAAATTGATTAATTTATAGTTAAAAAATACTCTGTTGTACAGTCTAACGCTTGTTAACTCTATATTTTGTATTTCATTTGTACACGTATCCGAAAAGGTACAGGCGAAATTAGTCTCTATCCTATTATTCTATATTCAATTTGAAATGAAAAATGCGTACGCGAAAAATTAAAACACTTTGTCGAATAAGCCACTCGGAGTTAAAGACATTTAGAGTGGCAAAGTCAAAGATTTTTATTTAACCATGCAAGCGTTTTTAGCTTGTTAGTATTTTCCAAATTATTTATTTAAAAAACGTGTTTACAAATCATTTGTAAGATGGATTTGATAAATTAAAAAACACCTGTATTTTTTTGTTATTTGAACTACCACTAGTGAAATTTTATATGAAATAATTATATCAGCACATGAATAGTACATTGTAATTTCATTCTAAATAAGATTCAAACAAGTGAACAATTTGAGATTTTTATAAAAAATTCTCTCTTTGATTTATGATTCCATATTTATGGTATATAAATTCAAAATACCAATTTATTATTATTAAGTGAAATCAAACATTTTTATTTGGAATCTTATTTGGAATGATTGTAGAGAAAAGCCGTGTCAAATGTCCTGTAGTAATAATGTAATCTTAATTTTTGTATAATATGTTATGTAAGGCAATTTATATGAAAATTCATATATTAGATAAAGACATTATCAAATAAAGTATTTCTATGATATTTCTGTCTTTTATTTATTTACATGGGCTATTTTCCCAAAAGTTTTGTCAGTGCATGCTAATAAGCGATCGCAACGTTTTAAAGTGTTCTCAGATATTCGACATTCGACAACCGCGATCGTTACGGTCTACGGTTGCGGCGAAAACGTCGATGTGAGGCATAGTGGAATGCACTGATAATATAAGTGACGTCATGACAACTTCGAGTGTTTTGGAGGGAATATTAATCTAGGAGGAAATATTAATCCTAATATTTATAAAAACGTAAACGTTGGTGTGGACAAAAAAAACCTTATTCGTGCAATTTTAGGATAACTACTAAAAATAAATTGTTATATTGTACACATATTTTAAACATGCACATTTTTTTCAGTACAACAATGTCATAAATATGACGCCATAATTTAATATCACGGTTTCAAATATATCGTCCATAACCTTTTCATGAATCTGGCAATACAACAGAAGCCCTCCAGCCGGGGCTAAAAGGATATGTATCTAGGACCGTTAAAATATTTAAAAAAAAAAACCTCCGGCCGGCCGTATATCTCTGTATGCTAATGTCATTTTAATGATATAAAATCTTTGTATGTTGTCAATGTCAAGTGTCATTCATCTACAATCATTATATTAAATAATAAATTGAGTTTGTAAGTCATATTGATAAGTTTACTAAAACGCTTCTTCTTTTTATCCAAATATTATTATTGAGTATTGATTGCATTACTAAACTGATTGAGAGTGACCAGTTTGGTTCAGCCAAATAAAAAAAGATAGTAAATTTAATCAAAGCAGCAGTAAATGTTAAAAGCCGAAGCAAGAAAATGTCATCTGAACTTGCTTTAAAGAATGTAGACAATGCTTGTGAAACAGCAGAAGAATTCACTCGAGTATTTTATAAACAAGTCGATAACAGTAGACATTTAACCTCAAAATTATACCTGGATATAGGGCTACTGGTTTGGAATGGAAATGGTATAACTGGGAATGAGAAGATTCAAAAGTTTTTAATGGACTTACCTGCAAGTAATCACGTATTAAAAACTTTAGATGCACAGCCAATATCAGAAAATATAGTCTCACGTAGACTAACTTACTTGATACAAGCCTGTGGAGATGTGACATACCATAATGATCATGTTAAAACACCATTTCAACAAACTTTCGTCGTGGTAGCTGTTGATGGAAAGTGGAAAATAGCATCAGACTGTTTTAGGTTACAAGTTCCATATAGTAATTAATCTTAAAATTACCACTAAATGTTTTTTTAATTGGAAATAAAACGTTATTTTGTGATTCAGTTATTTAATTTATTAACTTTTTTAAAATATATATTAAATAACTACCTAAAAATGACTTTTTAAAAAATGTATAAAATTCATCAAGGCAATGGTATATGTATGACAGCTAAATGAAGACAATATTTATGAAATATAAATCTATATAAATATAAAATAATTTAAAAAATGTATGTAAGTGCATAACTTTCGAATAACTGCACCAAATTGGTCAATTTTTTTGTGTTCATTATTGTTCGGATAAATTTTGTATATTAATGCGATGGACCCGGCACCCGCACGGTGAATCCATGGAATGCTAAGAAATTCGTCTCATATCTGGAAGGGGAAAGGGAATGGAATGGAAATAATATTTTAGGATAATTGAATGTAGTAAATAGTATGTAACACAACGTTCAAGCAGGACAACTTCTATATGTAATTATTAAATTGAATAAATATACAAGATGTGTAGTAACATGGAAAATTCAGTTTGTCACAGTTTGTAGGAAATCTGACTACCTAAGTAGAAGAACAGAAGACCTTTTTTTTTTTAAATACTAATTCCTAAAATAGGAAACTAACTATTTACAATATTTTAAAGAAAAGATTTGTTCTAAAAAGCATTCTATAGAATTGTGCTGCAAGGAAAAAATAGTTCATATTTGAAGTGCTTAGCAAAATACGATATGGTTCCTTTCGTCCTAAATTAAAAAAATAGTATATTTAAGGCTTATTGAAATAAGGGGTATTTTATAATTTGGTGACAGTTTTGGTAGTGAAGACTATAATTTCAGTCGGACACTAAAATTATATACTCCTTAACATAAGATACAATAAATGTTTCAGTCTAAAAATGCAAACCCTTCCACAAAGTAATTTCAACGCTTGCATGTTTGTGAAGTGTTTTTAATGTAAATTCAACCACGCACTGTAAGCAAATGATATTAACGAGCTTGCGTGTTTTCGCGTCTACACGCGATTTCGCATGTAGAGGTAAGTACTTTAAGGGACGTGCATTTTTAGACTGAACGCACTTTAATAATCATTTACAAAGTTTTTATTCATAAAATTCTAAGTAACTAGCGAAACTAAATTACTTATAGATATTGATTAGAGAGTATTGTTATAGTTTTGAATAACTACCCAAATAGTAATTACAATTAGAGCAGTAATGGTCAGCCTTTTTGAAGTTTGAAAATGCGTAAGGTATTGCTGCAAGGCAACAAAGTAAACACCAACTGGAAATAAAAAGAAGGTTTGGTTTTATACATTAACATAAACCACATGGGCAATTAATATGGCTTCTACTAGTTTACCAGTTCGCTATATAGATTTAACTAAGCTGTGTTCCTCCCATAGAATCCAATTAAATGTAACAAAAATCGCATAAAACACAGTAAACTTTATTAATTTCTGTGCGGCTTTTATCCTGTGTAATTGAATCATACGGAAATTTTTCAACGGGGTTTTTTTTTAATTATTTGAAGTGGCTAAACTTCTTCGCAGAATAATTAGGTACTAGGCTAGACTACAACAGTCATATTGTTAAAGAAAGCAGGTACTTAAATGTGATATAATATAATATATACATATATAGGACTATGTGACACACGGACGTTTGTTCCTAAGGTAGACAACTTAATGCCTGTGTTACAGGTAACAGGCACGTGTTATAAATATTTTTTTTGCAGAAATATATAAATACATACACAGATATAATACACCCAGAGTCGAAGCAGAAATCGAACCCACGACGAAACGCAGGAAGTCACTGTTAACTACGCCAATGGGCCAGTCAAATTATTATAACAGTAAGAAAATTGTTAACGTAATCTTTAACATTAGAAATAGGCAAACAGCTTCAGACTAAAGTATTAGACATTAAAATTAGAAATTCAGTGGAAAAGGAGGCATGAGCATCAGCTATTATATCCTTTATCCTGACTATTCCAAAATAGGGGAACAATTTAAGAGAAATATTTGGGTTATAGTTAACAATTAAGCAATTTGTTTGCAACATATTGTATGATGTCGTAAAAAACGTAAAAATGTCGTGAAACAAACGGTATCTTTACGCGGGTGACGTGTTTACGCCATGATTAGCGGAACTAACCCCTCCTGAAGTCACTAAACGCTCGGAACCGGAAGCTAGCAGGAGGTTCACTAATTGATTGGACCATGCACGCAACCCTTGTATTGCGTCTGCGGTGAAGTGTTGGTAACACTTCAATTTACGAACCAACTGTTTGCTTTGATATCCTTTTGCTTAGCACTCGTATACATTTATAGGTATTGCTATAAGTGCCGGCATATAAATTGACAATGTCTTGGCGTAGTAGGTGAAAGTTTCCGCATGTACAGCCACCCGACTAGAAATTACGATTGGAGAGTATACGCTACACATCTGGACCTTATAGGGCCCTGATGGAGCAATTCCAAGCGGGCTATCTCTATACGGGCCCAATTAAAACCCATTTGGGAACACCCAAGCACAAAAATTAATAACTGACTGTGTACCCGGACGCGGCGGCCCAATTCGACTGCAGAAAGTGTGTCCTAAAACGAGAGGCTGGCCTATGAAATAATTTTGCATATAGCACCTCTGTCAAAAGGTTTAGTAAGAACGTCATTTATGCTGAAGCATTCTATAGCAACGAAATAAGTTTTTTTTTATTTTATAATAACACTTTTGTGTTTTCCTTCATTTCTTTGCTTTTAAACCACCACTGAAATAAACAAAACAAACAGAGGACCTAGCACGAACATTTCGAAGTCAACGAGTCGACTTTACTTAGGATGAAAATGTTCGTACTAGGCCCACAGCGGACCCTTCTTAGTGTCAACGCAGTTTGCATTAGCATTGTTTAAAAGCCTGACACGATAAAGACTTGCCTCCTGTGTAGCACGAACATTTTTATCGAAAATATAGCCGACTCGTCTCTCGACTTTGAACGGTCTGGAATGTTCGTGCTAGGGCCTCAGAATTCTCATTGGTAGAGTCGTTTTCGAGTTTTAGCGATACAATCAAGTAACGATAGACTTTTGTATAGAGTGGATTCTCTTTTATGCAAATTTATAAAAATTAAAAAATAAAATATTTATTTTATTGTTTACTCTTTCTTTCTTTTAGGATTTTTAGAAACCATTATGGGTTGGTGCAAAAAGAATAAATAAAAATATACATACGGGAATATAAATCTACACATAAATACATAACATAATAAACAAAAATATAACACTAATACATGTAAATATATTATTACATGTATATATATATATAGATCACAGACATACATTTTATTGACAATCGGTCAACAAGTATAATACAAAAATAGTTTCAATCTACTTTATTGGAGCGCAATTCTATTCACTAAACGCATAAGCCAGTAATAATGTTTTTTTTTTATTACAAGGGGCACACGGGCAGGCGGGCTCTGACGAGACGATACCGACTCCCATTGAGAACTGCAACACCAGATAGCTCGCAGATGCGTCATCGACCTCTGACCATATCGCGGTCAAAGGCCGAGGGTCCTTTTTAAATTTACCTATAATGTCTCCCACTGCTCGTTCTTCCACCTTCTAGACCACTCTCCTCTATATACGCGTCCAAGTCGTTGCGCCACCTCTCCCTCGTGGGTACTTGTTATAAATTTTTGAAGTTTACCCATGTAAGCCTCGGCAGCAACAATAATTGCATCACTCATATTTTGAAAGTCCTCGCCTACGACTATGACTTCAAATGGGCAGTGACCCTGCCTTCTGCTCCGGGGGTCGTGGGTTCGATTCCCGCCTCGAGTCTGGGTGTATTATCCATATGTTTACATATTTCTAAAAAAATATATTTGTGTATAATAAGCGGCTGTTACCTAGGCATTAAGTTGTCTACCTTAGGAACGTGTGTGGTATAGTCCTGTATGTATTTATTTATTTATTATTATTTGCGACATCAGTGCAGCCGTTCACACGTGATGCCGAGACCAAGGGTAATTTGGATTCATAACTATATACATAGATAAGACTATAATGTTAGACGGACGTCTGTTAATTTTCTTTGCAAAATTAAATATGAAAGTGTTCGGCAGACTGTGAAATTGTTCACTAGACAGTGTCATTATGTGCAAAAAACGACATCACAGGCGTGGCAAGATTCATCTCAACGTAGCTCAATTTAAAAAAAAAGCGATTTCAAAATTCTTTGATGCTTTCTTTAGTTTTGTGTCGGCGTAGGTTGTCCTAGTGAGATATTGAGAGATATTAAAATTTCAAGGTATCTATACTAATATATAAAGCTGAAGAGTTTGTTTGTTTGTTGGAACGCGCTTATCTTAGGAAATACTGGTCCCATTTTGAAAAATTATTTCAATGTTAAATAGCTAGTTATTGAAGAAGGCTATAGGCTGTATATGAGATCACACTACAATAATCTATTTTTATTACTTAATTTTTTCACGGACGTCGTCGCGGGCAAAGCTAGTGTAGTATATTTTGCATGCAAATAAATAAACTTAAAGTATTTGAATTATCTTCCGTATTTAGGCTCGATGCGATGATGTCCACCCTTGGAGGCCCATTCTATTAATTCCTACCCCACAAGGGCCCATCTTACACCAATGCTGTACTAATAATATAATGCGACCCTAGTTAGATGACTGTCCTATAAATAATCAGACCTTAGGTAGGCCATATTCATATCTCAAAGACAGGCAACGCAGTTGTCTATGGGCGTCGGTAGTCACTTAGGTGGACTGCCTGCTCGTTTGCCCCTTGTTTTATAAAAAAAGACCGTAGTTAGAAGGCAGGTGTCGTGATCAACTTAATCACTATATTTGAATAGATGGCCTTAAATGATATGAATACATTTATTAGACCAGTATGACCTAAACACCGCTTTAAAGGCCAGCATTGCATTTGCGAATCTCCAGATAGTACAGATGTCCATGGGCGTCAGTGGTCACTCAAGTACTATAATATAAAACCCGTTTGTCTCTTGTACTATAAAAAATTTGGAGAATTATAAAAATATCTAATCGAAAAATGCTCTTATGATTAACAAGAGTTTAGAAAGATTTACTACTAGGATCACACCGGATTTGGCTAGGCAAGGAAGGGAATACTGGCAGTGAAGGTGAGTGTTAGTGATCACTGTAAAGAGCGCGCTCTTAAACCTACACCCGAGTCATGAGTGTGCCCATTGTGCCCGCCACGGTGGATCCGCGCCTGATTTCATTGGCATGTATTTTTTTGCCAAGATGACAACGACAAACGACGCTACGCTTACCTTGGGTCCATGGGCCGCTGTTAACGCTGTTACGTATCTGTGAGGTTCTGAGGGTATGATTGGCAAAAAAGGTTTTCTGTAAAAAGAACTTTATTTTCGTTCGCCATCCAAGGATTTGTTGGTTTTTATATAGAAATTAAGCATTTCAGTACGCGAAAGTGGTTAAACAATTCAACGCACGTTATATGCTGTAAGGTAGTTTTATAGACAAGAGAAAATAAAATGGTCAAAAGCGTGTCAAGACACGATTATATAGAAGGGTTCCGTATCTGATACGCTATAAACGTATTTGTTAAATAACTTCAAAAGTTGGTGTCCAATGTCGTCCAAAATAATTTTACTAATGAGTTTTCAGCATGGAAAATTACATGTCTGTACGTCTAATAGTTTGGAAAAGCTAGGGGGGGTTCCTTGTAGTACTACGGAACCCTAAAGAGCACAAAAATATCTTGACAATAATGAAACAGTGAATTCTTACACCAATTTATAAAACCAGTTTCCCTAGCGCTTTATCGGTAGAATATGTCGTTATTTCGACTCTAATCTCTGTGAGATTCAAATTTTGTTATTTAACTATGTAATTTCCAACCGAACGCAACTATAAGCAATTTTTTTTCCAATATACCAAAGACTGATAAAAAGTGTAATTTATTTCAAATTGAGCTGTTTATAACAGATCACAAAAACGCAATAATAACACAGCTTATAAAAACACGGCTAGAACAATTAAGTCGTGAGCGAATATCGCCTTATTTTTTGGTAATAGACGCTTCTTTATGGCCATTAAAACTAAAACCAGTCTATTCTTATAGCAATGCTCAAGATTTCGCACTTAGTCAAGGTACGAGTACTTTCGAGGACGAATTTATGAGCTGAGTATTAAGGCGTTTATTGCTTCGTTTTCTTTGGTATAAAAATACTATTTTATGCTCAGGAAACATAGAGGCAATCTTTTTTCTTGTCTCATCAACACTAAAATCGATCTTAAAAAAGAAGAATATATTTCACGTAGCAAGGCACCTCGGAGTTTTTCTGAGGACGATAAATTTCCGGATATTGAAGTAAAGCGATGGATATCATTCGACATCGCCTGCATATATCTAAGAGGTAGTGGTAGCTACGTGTTAGGAATATCGTATAACATATTAAGAAGGGTTCACTATTTATCTCACCTTCATTTGCGATTTGGCATGCAATTTATACTTACTTTTGGGATTAATAATTACGTCTGTCAAGAGGATGATCGCGTGGTGTAGAAAACGATTTAAAAAAAAAAACCAGTCGCGGATATACTCTAATAGACGATGGCAAAGAAGGATGCATTTCATACAGCTGTCCAAGCCAACTATTGAAATAAAGGTCAGAATAATAAGACTCTTGTTATTAACAAAATTTCACTTGATAGTATAAGAGGAGTTCGTGGCCTAATCAGAGGTCGGCACTTGAGTCGATCACTAGGTTAAGTTGCTTTAGCTGAATTACTCAAACGACCAGTTATTATTGTTTACATATTAGCTCTTCGCTATAATCTACTCTTGTTGCCGGCTCCAATTGCCGACTATATTTGGCTTTAGAAATCCTTTGTAAACAGTTCTGATGGCTTGTAATTTTAACGCTAGCACTTTTTTTCCCCCCCTCTTATAGAAAAAAAGCAAAAACAGTGCTATGTTGTATGAAATTTCATTACTGCACTGTTTTTTATTTTCTGCTCCAGATCAATCTGCTGTTACCAGGTCGCTCATCACTCAACCGTAGACGAGCTCGTGTAACCTCTTCTGATTTCTTAATGGTCTCTAATTACAAGGTTAGCGAAACAATTAAGTTTCGATAAAACAGCAATAAAATATATCAAATTGGGCCAAAAAGCGGCGTGCGCTATAATGACAAAACAATGGCTTCGAAAAGTTGACCTATTGCTCTCCCTTTCACCTGGATGTTGATTGTGCAAGATAGAAAGAGACGGCCGATCGTTATCCACCGTAATGACGGCGCCACTTAGGTACTTCCAAGATAAGTTGCTTTAGCGATTTTATGTAAAATAGGGATGTCCCTGTCAGTACTAATTTGGGATAAAGTTTAGTGCTGGGGAGAACGGGAATAGTACCTCATTTACGTTATGTTGAGTAACGACTCAAGTTTTAAGTAGTGACTCAAATATTATTTAATCGTAGTATTCAATTCTGGACCTAGTTATTAGCCATTAAAGATAAGATAAGATAATAAGAAAGATAAAAATGATTGAGATTCACCTTGTTTCTTACTAGCAGTCCATCCCGGTGACTTCACGTGAGCATAAAAGGAATGATATGTATATCATAATTGTGTAATACTAGCTATGCCCACGACCTCGTACGCGTAAAATTAGGTAAAAGAAATAAATTCAATTTTAGTGTGATGATATACAGCCTATATCCTTCCTCGGTCATTTACCGTGGAAGGCTGTCTAACACTGAAATAATTTTTCAAATTGGGCCCGTAGTTCCTGTGATAAGAGCGTTCAAGAAAACAAACAAACCCCTCAGCTTTATATATTAGTATAGACAGCCTTTCTCGATAAATGGGCTATCTGACACTAAAAGAATTTTTCCAATCGGACCAGTTGTTCCTGAGATTATTGTGTTCAAGCAAACAAACAAACTGTTCAGCTCTATATATTAGTATAGAAGTATAGATTACCGTTTCCCCTCTTATTAAGTTTAATTAAAAAAAATATGTATGTTAGGAGTGGGGTAACGTGGAGATGTATTAAACTCATTTTTCGTAAGATTTATTTTTCAAAGAGTTGCCTAGGAGTTGTCCTGGTTATTTTTCTCGACGCTTGACTTTTTTGAATCAATAATACATTTTACGATATTTGACGATTCAACAGTGATGGTAAAAGTCTATCTGAATAAAACGTCATTAGATTTTTTTTATGTAACAAGCGGGCAAACGAGCAGGCAGCAGGCACCGAAGTGCCTACCGGCGCCCATGGACATCTGCACGACCTCAAGGCCAGCAGATGCGCTGCCGGCCCTTAATGCTGAGTTTAGGCCACCGGGAATTATCACAAACCGAACGAAACGCGACAACAACACCATAACTAGACGTGACAGCACTAATGAGGACCCTCTAATGGTTTCCTAGGGAGGCCAAATAATTTCTGTAGGAAGAAGAACTTACCTAACAGAAACCTAAAAAATTATGCTTAATTCCACACTCCCATAATCTTCCATTATCTGTCCGAAAATTGGTCAGATCCACTAAGTGTACGCGACCCCGGAGTGCCCTAACTGCTATTTCACACCCCCTTTACCGTCCATGACAGTAGTATCCGCATCCTTTCCCTCCTCCCTATATACCTTTATATCCCTTCTCTCCATCCCTTTCCCCTACTCCTGTCTTTTTAATTAGAGGTAGCGCTACGTTTGTAGCCGAATTGGGCCGGCGCGTCCAGGTACCAGTACCTCTTTCTCACATGAGATCGGCGTGAAATGGCGGCAATGCTGTCACGTCAAGTGATGTTATTGTTGTCGCGGTTCGTTTGGCTTGTGAAACTTCCCGGTGGCCTAAACTCGTCATTGAAAGCCGGCAACGCATCTGCTAGCTTTCTGGTCGTGCAGATGTCTCTGGTCGTCGGTAGGCACTTAGGTCCTGCTGCCAGCTTGTTTGCTCCTTGTAACATATTAAAAAAAAAAATCTGTTAGATTGCGTGACTTGCTATTAGGAATGCACGAGTTTTTGAGATAGAATCGTTTATAGCTTTATGTTATGTGTTATATATCCTGAAAGTCCCTAAGGAAACTAATCGGATCCATTTTCATTATGACGGTTAGTTTACTGCTATGGTATTACATTTATCTATACGTGTGCCAATCATATATATATACACATATACGCGTTCCCTTCCTCCCTAATCGGTGGTCGCCATTTGAATCGATCGCTGGGTTAAGCAAGTTTTGCTGCGACCGGGTGATAGATGGATGACCCATTCTAACACTTATTTATATTTGATATCTAACCTCCTCCCTCCGTGTTTCGGAAGGCAGGTAAAAAAGTAGGACCCTATTAATGTCACTGAGTGATACTAGTCGTGAGGTTTTAGAAATCTTGGGGGTCTGAGGATGACGTCAGACGGCAATCGGTCATCTTAACTCGCCCCACAGCCACATCCTTTGAAATCTAAGCGAACCCTGACACTAGACAGGAATAACGCTAGGAAGACGATACGCCTTCTTAATAAAGGATATTAAAGGTTTACGTTATGGTTTATAACATAGATCACGTCTTTTATCTTGGATGATATTCGTGGATTTAGAACAAATGTGCAATGATATTTTTACGTCATAAATGTAACACGATTGCCTCCACTACGTCATTCTAAACGGTAACAGCCAGGCGATAAATAAAAGAGTGATTTAGGAAATCCCGACATGACGTCACGGATTTATACAAAATGTTGAGGCGCAAACTTTTCCTCCTCGGCCTCATCAAAATTCTCCACTCGTGCGGACGATTGAATGTTATGGGCCACGAGATGCTCTCTACTCCCGAATTATGGCTGTTAGCCCCTTTAGCGATTAATAACACTAATATTTTATAGGATTCCGTACACGAAGGGCCCACGTTCAGAGCAATTGTTATGGAGATACTGTCCATCCATTAGGATGTTCGAGTCCATATCACTACCGGAGGTGATGTTCCAGCCGTCGAGGATGCGCATCAAACCCTTCCTAGACAGATTGCTGCTCGGTGTGGGGCTGCAGCCAATGCAGGCCGTGGATCCTTTCATCACGGAAGCTGTAAGTTTTTTTTTAATGTTACAAGGGGCAAACGAGTGGGCAGCAGGCACCTAACTGCCTACCGACGCCCACGGACATCTGTACGACCAGAAGGCTAGCAGATGCGCTACCGGCCTTTAATGACGAGTTTAGGCCAACATATATTGTTGTCGCGTTTCCTAAACGCGACAACAATACCGTCACTTGACGTGACAGCATCGCTGCCATTTCACGCCGATCTCATGTGTGAAAGAGGTACTGGTACCCAGACGCGCCGGTCCAATTGGGCTAAAAGCGTGGCGCGACCTCTAATTATCGAATGAAAGCATTAATACCAAAACCTGGCTGTTTTCCGCGAATCTAACACTGAAAGAATTTTTCAAATTGGATCTGTTCTTCCTGAGGTTAGCGCGTTCAAACAAACAAACAAACGCTTCAGCTTTATACACCTAAACATTATATAATTCTGTTTTCCCTTCATCTTTTTTGCCAGCTCACCCGGTACATGTTTCACGGTGGAAATCCTTACGGCTTAGATCTGGCTTCCATCAATATCCAGCGAGGGAGGGACTACGGTGTCCGATCTTACAACGCGTATAGAACACTGCTTGGACTAGAGCCCTTCACGGATTTTCATCAGTTTCCACCAAGTGTAAGTCAGAAATTTGATTGGCATTTAAATTTTTTATTTATTTATTTTTGGTCATCAACACTGTATATTACATCCTAAATGAATAAATGAATAGAAGCTAAACTTAAATTTACTATATAAATGACACAACTTAAAATAAATATGTAACAGCAAGTTTACAGACTAAAACAATAAAAGCAAAAATAAAACAAAAAAAATCGGGACGAGAATTCCAATACCTATATATGTATATAAAATGAATCGAAAAATTCGAATAAGTGCCGGGAAACCCTAAAAACAGCCCTCTTTTTCCCCATACAAACGTTTTTTAACTAAAATGATGAGTCAATTTGAACTTTATCGCTATGCAATAAAGTTCATATTAAATTACAAGCACTCACTGCTGTCTAAGCAATGTAGGTGTGTTTCTAACGTCAAAGAGTCAATTTGCACTTTATTACCGCTGCACAATGCAGAAACGATTCGTACGACTGCCGGGTCGCTAGTTAGGAATATAATTATAAAAGTGTATATAGATAGGAGAACTAAAATTGATATTACGGAATTTAATCATGTTTGTTTATAATTTCTCAATTATGTTTGGAGTCCCTCTTTGACAATTACCTGTATTAGGAGGCTCCGCTATTCCATAAAAAGTTACTGATTAGTCTAAACTTTAGTTAGTGCATGAAATTGTTACATATTTTAGGTAGACACATAATGGGATGCTGTACATGCCTTTGTGTAGCGCGTTGTGTATGTGTGTGAGTGATTGTGTGTGGGTGTGTGTATAAAAGGTTAGTGATTGTGGGGGTTCCGGGGAGGACGTCTAATGGGCATCTTAACTCGCCCCACAGCCACATCCTTTGCAATTTAAGCGGACACTGGTACTAGGCCGGGACAACCCTGGGTAGAAGACTCGATCGCAGCGGCACCCACGTCATGACTCTTAACTTAAAATCTCGATAGTTCAACGGTAGTAGTATGAATTGAAATTTGTAACTCGGTTCAAACCGCTCTGGGCCATCGTCATGCCCCGAAGTAAAAAAAAAATTGGAAATTTTTTTCTTTTATTTTTTTTATTTTTGGTCTAGTCGTTCAGTAACATAAACCGGCACTGAAAAATTATATGTATAAGTGCTGACAAACGACTGCGTGACAAAGTACACTTGACTTTGAATTTAATGTAAATATTTCAAAGAACATCCACTTAATTAAGGTTAAGCAGCGGACACACTAATGCAAAAAGATAGCACCAAAGATTTTTTTCTTAGTCGATAAATCGTGGGGGCGGTATAAACCCTGCTTTATTAAAGCAATCTATTCGACTAACTTTTCACGACAATATAAGATATAGGTGACAAGATATTTATTAAAATACTAGCGGGCCCGGCAGACTATGCCTCTTTATTTACTTTTATTATCCTATATCATCCCCGTTGCCGTTGCGAACATTTTAAAAAAAGAATTGGTTAAATTGCTTCAGGCGTTGTTAAGTTATGCTCTTACCAACACATTTTGCGATACATTTTTATATATATAGAAGTGGCCACGAGCGTGTCAAAATACGCTTATATAGATAGGTTCTGTATTTGATACGCAATGAAGGTATTTAGTAAATAAATGTTAAAGTTGTCTGTTTTCGCTTAACATAATTTTCCTATCAAACAATTTCCAGTCTCTACATCTAATAGTTTGGAAATTTTAGGCGTGAGGACCACCTTGCGGGCGCAGAGACGGAAAGACGGCTTAATATTCCATGTATGTACGGAACCCTAAAAAGGGAATAAGAAACCGGAAAAGAAAATTAAAGATGTAGCAGTCGTTGAGCCTTGAGGCACAATAGAAAATCTGCCCATTGCCGTACTTTACATTACACAGATCTTCCCCTCGTTTTTATGCGCAGATCTATGCAGAGTAATTATATATGATATTGGTACGGAATTCCGTAGGAGAGGCGTATAAATAAAGAAAATTTTTAATACTGCTGTGTGACGTACCCGGATTTTGTATAGGGAACTAGAATAATAATAAGAAATGAAGAGTGAACAAAAATAAAGAATACAATATTACATACTAAACAGAATTGATGTGGGATTATTCCAAAATGTCTTTCAGATCCTACATCTAGATTGGCCAATAAAAAATACAATTAGAAATCTAACTATGTTATAGATAGACCAGTTTAAGTTATGATGGATTTGGCATGTCCTGAAGGACAAAATACCCTAAATTAAAGTAGATTAAAAAAAAAACTTTAAAATAAGCACGGGCCTTTAGCCTGTGCTGTAAATTGAGTAACTAGAAAAAATACTGCTGTGTACCAAGCTTTACTATAAGGGGAACAAACAATTCCAAACCCGCGTAAAAATCTATATTAACGTTTAATCTTAAATTGGACATATGTACTTATGTATTAATTTTTACGCGGCCGAATACGCGCATAAAAGTTGATTAAACAAAAATATATATAAGTATATTTAAAATCAATATATGTATATATAAAATCTCGTGTCATGACATACGTTCGCGATAAACTCTTAAACACTGAACTGATTTTGATAAAATTTCGTATTGAGTAATTTAGTCCAACTTAAAATTATTCGTTTGTATTTAGATTTTTTTACCATAATATTATTTATTGCAAACTAAATACAAGTGTGCTGTACTTTCAATAGCAAGAAAGCCGACGCTGGGCGAAGACAGCTTTTGGTGGATCCGCAAGTTAATATAAAAAAAAAATAATCGTTGCGTCTCTAGCAAACTTTATTCTACGTAAGGCAAGTCAAGGCTAGAGGTTCGAACCCTTAGCATGCATCCCGCGTCCTAACACGTGGCCAACAATGTGTTTTTGTTGCTAATGGACTACGAGTGGGGTAGAGTCGCTGTTTAGACATTTGTTTAATAATTTTTAAAATTAACCCTATACCATAAAATTTTTAGCATATGTTTTATTAATAAGTATGTAACGATATGTGGTATAATACATTTATACTATTAAAAGAAACAATTTCATTTGTCTAACGTATATATATGAAAATTATTATTTATAAGTCCTTGTGTCTTAAAGAATTAGAGGTTGATTAAGATATGAGCCTGCAGCTTATTAAAATTTTGTTTACTTTGCATAATAACGATGAGATAACATTTACCGGTGGGATAAATTATCATAATCTATTTAAATATTCAACAATGTCCAATATGGATGTCTAATGTATTGTCTAATTAATCAATCATGATCAATGTCTGATAATAATGTTATGGTATTACTAAAACTATGGTATTAAAAATCCTTTGCAGCAGTAATAATAAAATATTTTTACATATAAGGGAAATGTAACAATTTGGGCAGAAATCTTCATTTTGTTTATTCATTTTTTTGTTCATTCAGGGGGTAGCTATTCTATCACTTAAAGGGTTTTCGCGACATAGAATACTTTTTTAAAACAATACTAAGTCAATAATTTATGATCATATTTTTGATAAATTTTCAGTTATGTTATGTCATTGATCTGAGAAACCTTTAAATTTAAAATATTAAATGGCATGTTTAAAAAAAAATGAAAGAAAAAAGAATCGACTCCATTAGCAAGTATCTTTCTATGTTCTTCACTACAACTAACGTGTGCCAAACACGTGGTCGGTCCTATTGGCGAAAAAAAGTTTATCTATTGCTTGCCAGGCACCCGAAAAGGTTCCTCTATTGCAATATTTAAAGATTTCATTGTCTTTCTCCATACTGGTGCATAAGTATTCGTTTTAAATACTCTTG
The DNA here is from genome assembly GCA_024363005.1 of Charaxes varanes. Lineage (NCBI taxonomy): Eukaryota > Metazoa > Arthropoda > Insecta > Lepidoptera > Nymphalidae > Charaxes > Charaxes varanes. Next base: position 1,662,242 of record JANCMC010049391.1, on the reverse strand, counting down.
CTAATGGTTTTTTTAATATGACAAGTGGCCTAGAAGTCTGTTCAGTCTGTCTGTGTGTCAGTCAGTTCTGTCTACTAACGCCCATTCATATCCGCACCACCAGTCATCGGGAACTCGTGCTCCGCAGTCGAGCACATACCGACCTAATTACATACGATTACGTGATAATCATGCTGTTACACTTTATTTATATCCTATGTTACATTTCTTACTAGCTAATTCTGCGAGAAAACCATTTATAAGGAAGTCAATGAAGAAAGTGTAGGTGCATATTTAATAATAATAATTTAATCCAGATTTAAACTTACGCATTACAAGATTGTTAAGTTAAAAACATCATGAAATTGCAAGAAATTAAATTATCTAGCATGCAATTTGATGTAACGTCGCGTGATGGTTTCATCTGTATCAAGAAGGGCGTTAATTATGGTTTTGCTAGACTCATAGAAGTTCTCACGAATGTTTGCAGCTCTCTGTTGCAGTACTGCGTTAATGCTTGGCAATCGTTTAGATAAGCAAAAATTGTTTGTGTGATTCTATAAAAAGTTCCATTATTCCTTGGATTTATAAAAAAAATGGGAATAGAAATCCTAATTTCGACTACGAATATATCGACAGAATTCTAGAGCCTTAACCATGATTGTGTCAAATTCAAAAACTACTTGCTATCGTTATATATTCGTGAAACCTAGCTTAATCTAATAAGAGTGTTTTAACGAAAATACATTATTATTTTTCCTTAGATTTTCCGCTCTTATCTAAATACTGCCTTACAGGTTAGCTTGACAGGCCTGTATGCCCCATAATGGATTGTTTACCTGCGATCGGACGTTCACCGCAGTTGATCAGACCTAATTACATATAAATATTACCTGAAAATCCCCAAATTAGCACGACATATATTAGCACGCAATTTTGTCCATTCACAATTGTATAAACTGCAATAGTACGTAGTAATATTTGTTTTTTTTTTATCTTATAAAAGCAACGTTGCCTTATATCTTTGTTTAAATTTACAGTCTTTTGGTTAGTGGTAGAAATCTGTTATAATATTTTTGTCGTTGACTGTTGTTTAGGTCAAAGTCATAAATAAGTAAACAAAAGCGACAGAGTATGCTTAAAGATAGACGCTATCACAGGAGTCAGGAGCACGGCTTCATGTCGGAAAACTTAGTTACTTAGAAAACGATAACATTTGGTATTATTATTAAAGTTTTTGTAGTATTCTTTTATTCCTAATTCTAACCATAATGTCAGAGACATGTCTCTGAATTGACTCGTCATGCAATATTCTCATTCTAGATGTTCACACATAGCTTATACTCAGCGTTGCACTCTTTACAGATAGTTAACTAACTTCTTCTTCTTTCTAGCATTATCTTGGTCTAGTACAGGGCCCAGAATGCACAAGATGTGTCTGTGGGGAAGTTAAGATGCCCAACTGCCGTCTGAAGACATCTCCAGAAACCCCTTGTACTCAACAATCTCACGACTTCCGAATCACTGAGGAGGTCCGTAATTTGTAAACTAATGTTAGATAGGATAACCCATCTATCACTTAGCTGCGGTAAATGCTACTTAACCTTTTTTTTATGTTACAAGGGGGCAGACGAGCAGGCAGCAGGCACCGAAGTGCCTACCGGCGCCCATGGACTTCTGCATTTGTGATGCAATAAGCTAAATAAAATATATTAGTTGAGGAAATGATTTTTTTAAATCTTTATATTTCACTAGCTGCCCCACGACTTCGTCCGCATGTGCCACTCTTATCGTTTAGAAGTTTTAAAATAGTTTGTGGACGAGGATTAATATTAACTGTCTATAAAAAGCACCTTCACAAATAATGCATTATTTTAGAACAAATTTGATTCGCATAAAAAAGGTTATACTAAGCCAACCTTAAAAGATGTCTATGTTTATATCTATCTATATACTGTCGTGGACTTTTATTTACAATATTTAAAAGGGAACAGGTTTGTCATACATGATTTTAACAAAACTTTAATCATTTACGCAGCGCACGCAGCAGAAGTTCTCCAATAAGAAAAAGAACCCCCGATTTTGAAACATTCTTCATTGGTTCTCCGCTGCTATTGGAGTTAGCGTGATGATATATTAGCGTGATGGTACCATTTTACGTGAAAGAGTGTGCCAATGTGAAATGTTTTTCGTAATATACAATATTACTAAATTGCATATTATAAAAATATTTACCATCATATATCATATAGTCCTATGTATTTACTATTATTATAATATATTAATTTTTTAAAATAAACCAACACGCATCTTAATGCCAAACTAATTACATGACCTATACTTTTATCTCCTCTTTTGTAGAACACTCCCCTGGTTGCCTCAACCAGCATCGGAATACTTAGAGTCGACATATCAAGCGACGTTAAGTTCCACGGTCGCTTAAAAGATAGAAAGGCAAGTTAGCTTCTAAAAGCTTGGCGTCCTCAGTCGGGCGAAGCGGTACTTCATATCCGTTCGTCGCTTGCAACCGTTTATGGCGCAAGTCCGGCGTCATACGGAGTACTGCTGTCACATCTCGGCGGGGGCGCAAATTCCAAAGCCTATTAAACCATATTAAATTTTTTGGGCTTTGGAATAAAGTCAAATGGAACCTTAAGAAGTTAAATACAGTCAAATAGATGCTTCCATTTGATCGCATTTAACGTAGGGCGGCCGGAAGCGTCGGCAACCAAGTTCTTTGCGACCACAGGACATCTCGCCAGAACTTAAATTTCATCCTTGTCACCTCGGCGTTCTTGAGTCCACAACCGTGCAATTCATTAGAAACTTCTTACCTCGAACAATTTCATTGTGAATTCAGTTATCAGCTTCAGTATTTCCGAACCGATGCGACTTAGGGACCTTCAAGTAAAGAGCATAACCACTCCAGAAAAGCCGGCAACGCATCTGCGAGCCCTTTGGTGTTGCGTTGTCCATGGGCATCATCAATAATATAAGCCACAAATTTAAAGATTTCTGACCGAATTTCGATACCAGGCGATCTCAAGTTATAATAATATAAACAGCAAAAAATAAAATATCTAAATTTTAAAACTTCTCTTGAAGCTAAAAGCTGCCCAAATAATACAAAAAAAAATCTACTGAATTATAAATGTTTTCCACATATTTTTAGCGTCCATAAATTGCGTTTCATTGGATTAAAATTACATGATAAACATTCATCATTACAAAATTTTCGTCACAAAATTTGGTTTTGCCAGCCATTGCCGCTCACATGTCCATAACTAGCAAGGTTCGCCGTTGACGAATACGTCAAGGAGGACAACAACAACATATAAAAAATCATAGCAAAATATTGGTACTGTGACGTCACATCGCACGCTTAATAATAAACTGATCTAACTTAAACAAGCTGATTTTTAGGCAATTGCAAAAAACGTTTTGTCACTTACAACTTATTCCGCTTATAATTCGATAAAAATGGCTTTATATTAACAAATTATGTATTTTAATAATAGTTCACGAAGTAATTTATAATACTGAAATGATGTTTTAATCATATATTATTACTAGTTTTTAACTAGAAACTTATTTTAGTTAAAAAGTATAATTCATACGAAATACTTCTTAGATTGGCGGATGGAGGACGCTGAAACGAAACTGTCTGTATCATTAACTTACTTAAGACGTAAAACTTAATTGGTAAGTTCATTATTATGCGTCTGACATATGAGTAATAATTGGTACGTATATGGTTCTTTGAACGACAAGATAAAAAGTCGTGATAAATAAACCATTAACATAACTTTTAGTCACGTTTATTTTCTCTCTTTTTATTGTCTTAAGTTATCTTTATGTAGCTTTCATACTTTAATGTCTTCCCTTAAGATTCCTCATTCCCTATGAGATTTTGTACGGAAGGTTTTTTGATGTGATAACCGCTAACAAATTAACGATCGCTGGCTGTATGTACGAAAAAGCACGACTCATTGTCACATTCCGCCTGAACCGCGCGTGCAAGCGAGAGCGCGGAACAGCCGATAGAAAGGAACGATCGCCCTAAGCGTTGGTGGTTATCACATATATCATATTTTTTTTGTAAAGTTTTCGAGTTATGAATGCTACAATAGGGCATTTTGGTGCAAATCAACCAAAATATCGCAATATGATCGCTTTGTTAAAGCAACTAAAATAACCGAGAAGCGGCCAGGGCGATCGTTGCGACATTGCACGTCCGCTTCTAACCTATCCGCAACAGTTACGTTTCGCGCAGAATGAGTGATATATTCCGTTACATTGTATATGCATTGTAAATGTTAAAATTAAAGTCGAAAATGCCCTATTATATATAGCATACAAGACCATTCATAACTACAAAAAAAAAGTCAACCTCCCCCGACAGAAATTCACTTATTAGAGAGCAAACCAACAACTTCCAGAAGAAAAAAAAACAAAAATATGCATTTACGGAAAAACTTCTCAAACTGCAAAATTACCATTTTTTTCTAATTAAGAAGAGTTTACCTCTATGTATATTACTTTATGATAATAAATTCAAGCAAATTACAACTATATAAATACATCAGAATGTGAAAATAATAATAAATTACAAACGATTCACAGGTACTTTAAAAACAATCTTATTAAATAAAGATTATTTTCCTGTCAAAATAACAATTTACACAACTTCGTATGACTACTAAAATTTTCGCATTTAATTTATTAATTTACTTGAATAAAGCACAAGGCATACACGTGAACATTAAACACGTTATGAACTACATTACAATTTATCAGTAAGAAATATATATTTAAGTACAATCTTAATTACAGGCATACACATCATGCTAATTTGTGTATTGTTATCGATATGTAGGTATGCACTATCATGACGCAGGCCGTACTAGCTTTTGCTTTGAAATTTCTTACTACCGCTAATAATTATTTTTTGGGAAATACCGATATACTTGTACACTGATAATGTTGGTTATTTTTTTATGTTATCGATACTTCAACTAAACATAAAGCATATGGTTGTAGACTATCCAGTGTAAAATAAATTGAATTTTAAATAACTTTTAACTATATTCTAGGTGTATTCGATTAATAGTGCGCTCAGTCTAAAAATGCACGCCATTTCAAAGTATTCACCTCTACACGCAAAATAGTGTGTACTGTGTAGACGCAAAATACGCAAGCTCGTCAATGGCATTTTAGTCATCGACACAAAATCGCTGCACACACACCGACAAACGTTATAATAAATATTTACTTTCACACTTTAAATTAATGAAATTTAATGGAGGGGCATGCATTTTTAGACTGTACGCACTCTAATAAATAGTCTATGTTACAAAGAATGGTTCTTTCAGAGGTGTATAGATTATATAGAAAACAAGACATGACGCAAGACTTGTGTCCATTACTGCGTGACAACGACGAGTTATTTTACAATCGTGTATCTCTGATAGTATTATATAACATGGTTTTAGAACTTTTATTTCAGCTTCAACATATTTGGATTAATTATTAAAGGTAACATGGTCACACTATTCATTTTTAACTAGAATTTCATAAACATTAGTGTATGGTGTATATAGTTAGTGCCATTGTAGTAATCATTATAGCTAAAGCCAAAGTTGTAAATACATAAAGCAGTTTAGTTTATTATAATTTAAGACAAAACTTAAATTAACCAATTTTAATTTACGAAGGGCAATCAGACTATCCTGTAAACTTAAATATTATGTATCATCTAGCGCTTGACCATTTTTAGTCTTAAATTGTAGTAATATATAAATCTGCGAATATATTATCTTCCTTAAGGTTGTGTGTATAAAATATATAATATATATATATAGGCATAAGAAATGGGCTGAGCGCTCATAAAATTTAATATTTCTAAGGTTTGAGGGTGTCCAAATTGGTACTAGTCTTTATTTGATGTTCTGCAGTAATCAGAATCACCCAACGATCTTTTATATGACGCAGAGTATAATAATTATTATAGTCTGATCAGTTTAGTTATTGCAACACAAATCAACCCTGACTTCTAGAATTAGATACTAATATGTCCTAAAAGTATTCTGAATAACATATCAAAAAAATTGATTAAATAAACTTTTGAGTGGACCGACCATTAAAAGTTTATTTAAATAATTTTTATTAATATAAACTTATTAACAAATATCGATTTGTTCCACAAAAAAAATGTCACCATTTTCATTGAACTCAACGCAACAAAATAAAAAGTACCGTATTGTAAGGGAGAAAATTTTCTACAAATTGTATATTAAGAAATTATATCCATATCCTTTTTGTTT
>JANCMC010049391.1:1538226-1654141 GCA_024363005.1 Charaxes varanes | reverse complement strand
TTATTTAAAATACTTATCATCTGACCTTTTTTCAATTTATCCATCAGCTCGTCAGTGTAACTCATAGCCCCGAAATAAACTAAAACTTGTGGAACTCTATAGTCAGCAAACATAGTCATTTTATCAATATCATAGAATTCACCCCAGCTGCAACCATCAAAGAAATTCCACAAATCTGCTACCAGAATCTGTGCTCGTTTATAGAAGGATACTTTCTGGCCTCTATAGAGTGCTTCATCACGGAAACATGGAAAATTACAAACTACAATTTCTAACAACTTCAATGCACTTTTACTGGCCTCCTTTACACAGCTTTGAAAGGTTTTATTATATTTTTCTATTAAAATACTACCAACTTCATGCAATACAAGTAATCTTTGTTCAAATAGTGGAATTTTTGCATCTGTGTCTCCCCTTAATATATGGTGTAGTTCCTCATCTGTTATTTTTGAATAATATTCTGGATTTGCAATATCTAACCCCTCCTACAAAAATGCAGAAATACATACTACATTTATAAGTGTGTGTATATACATCAATATATCTTACAGTAGTCAGTAAAATAAATATAAAGAAAAATAATGTAAAGAAAGAAAAGAATATTTTGATTTATAATACAAAATCTAGGGTTTTGTGAAGAATAAACCTAACTAAGTATAATAAATTACATTTATCACAAAAACAATGACTCAATTGCCTAACGTCTGTGAAAAAGCTGCAAAAGCTTGCAAGCAAGTCTTTGCATTTCTATGCAGTTCTAAAAACTGGCAACGAACAGTTCATCCAGCCCCAAAGCATGATATTAATTTGCACTAAGCACCTTTAATGCTCTATGCAAGGCAGCTTCTAAGGCATAATAACCAGTATAACCATCAACAGTCCACTGGGCTTTTTTGTTTTGGGGCCAAAAACAGAAATTAAGTGCATCTGTTACAAACATCCAGTCTACAGCCTGTGCGTAGTCCTTATTAGGCTGTATATTATTGGCCCCAGTCTCAGGAATTTCTAGCTTATTGCCTTTTAATGATGATAAAATCTGTTAAACATAAAATTAATTAAAATAATTGTCAATATATACAATCTTTATACATTAAGTTTAACTAATCAATACGATAAATACTTCATCACATAAATTTTCTATTCCCTCGTTGTGTATGTGAACATGCCGAGCCCATTTACTAATAAACTCTCCCGAATTAGCAGGCGTCAAAATACCTTCACGCACCATTTTAATATATACCTAAACCTGAACTTAAAATTAAAATATCATTTACAAATATAAATATTTCTAGAAAAACCTAGATCCTACAATATTAAGTACGTCACATTTCATGTCTAATCTAAAGTTTATTAAAAACTTGAAGATAATTTTTTTTTCCTTTTACACAAGTTTTGACAATTTGACATTCTTGCAAGGCTGTAAACTTCGAAATTAAAATGTCATTTCCAGCATGAAAATATAAATTAAGATATTGAAAAAAATCTTTATATTAAAAGATCCCAAGTATAGTCCGACCTTCGCTGATCTGTTTCCCGGATGAAAGTTATATTTTAATAAATAAAGTATGTTTGTGAATGTGTATCAAAAGGGTTGCCATAAAACATATGTTCATGCCTATATTTTATTAAAACTTTATCAATTATTTTTTTAATTTCACTGACTTGTTTACCAAACAAACTATATTCCAATCGACAGTGTACTACATATAGGTTGCTTACCTTTTTGTGGTCCCTATTACCCGTTTGCTGCGTACAAACAGGTAAATGTAAAAATGTATAGGGTTGCCGCTGAAAATCTACTCATAGATATCGGTTGTCAAGCTTTAAAGTTGCAAAATTAAATCGATATATCATAGAAACGGTGGCTTTTAGGGAAAAAGTTCTAATATATTTTTATAGAGAATTGTGTGATCTACAATTCTTACCTCAACTGCTTCATAATAAAACTTACCGTTTAGCCGAAAATAGCAATAAACCCGAATTTTTTTGTAAAGGGGTACTATTTTATAATGCCGGAGCCAGACATAGCTTCATTTGAATGATTATTTTAATGGTCATGTAGTGTGGCCAGGGACGTTTTGTAGTCGCACAAAGTTTTGTAGAACTTTGTACTTTTCAAGGACAAAACTGTACAAAAACTTAGAGGCTAGCTATGTCTGCTATTCTGTTTTACATGACAAGGACACTTTAGAACATAGAATAATTTTAAGTCTACATTGACTTGTAACATCAGCTATCTGCCAGTGAAAGTTTCGTTGTAATACGTATACATACAAATTACAATAATTTATCATTCTCTGAGTAGTGAATGGCAACTTTGAATTTGCATCTTGCAAAGTTGTAAATAATTTTGTATATATTTAATAACCTCAAATAACAAACAATAGTCAGAAAGTAATAGTACGTTAAACTTCGACTTATAGAGAGTCAAGCCGGTTTCCATCTTAGATACTGCTCCCGATTGGGCTCTTTTGATGGGGTGTTAATTTGGCGCGACGTATATGTGCTGTGTGTGAGTGTCGAGTTTGTGGTCGAGTGTCGAAAGTGGTCGAGTTTTTTCAAGCTAAACATTTCCTTGGACGCGTTGGGATTTTTTTTATATGGAAAAAAAAACATTAAACTTGCCACACCATTGCATGCGTTCAACTAGGTGAAATTTAGATGTTCAAGTTTATGAACGCTTCTGTCGGCTCTCCCGGAGTGATTTGTCTTTGCTGTTGCCAAGTGCGTAAGTTAGACTACCATCTCATATAATAATAAGAATAAATATATATAGGACTATATGACACACGGACGTATGTTCCTAAGGTAGACAACTTGATGCCTGTATTATAGGTAACAGCTGCCTGTTATAGATATTTTTTTATATATACATACATACATACATATAGATAACAAATACACACTCGAGGCGAGAATCGAACCTACACGAACGAGCGGAGGGCAAGGTCACTGCCCACTGCGCAAATGGACCTGTCATGCCTTAAACAAATAGACGATCTTTTTGTTTATATGCATAGATTCATTATTCACAAGTACAGGATCAGACAGACGTTGTCTTCCTCGAATTTTTACCAATCTCTTTTATTTATTTTCCATAAAACATGACACTGACGGAATCTGTTATCGCGAAAGTTTTTACACATGTATGTGTGGTGCTCTTTCACGGAATAACTACCAAATGGATTTTAATTTAAAAAAAAAAAATTTATAAAAAAAAAACTTTACAATAATATAATTTATACATGAGAAAAAAATAGAATAACACATAGTCTATAAATTATAAAGATATTGTGAGGCTTGTCTAAAATATAAAGAGGAATGTCAAAAGTAGGAGAAAATTCAGACATTTGCGAGCTATTCTGGCGTGCGCTGCAAAGACCGTTAGCTACAGTTCTATAGTGCACCAAGGAAATGTTTATCTCAAATAGTTCTACAAAAACGCCCGCGACAGAATATATCTATGTATATTTATAAGCTATTAACGCCAAAAAAGTGAACCATTATGGAATTGATACGGTAAAGGGAAAGGAAACGAAAACGGGTACAATATTATAGGATACTATGTAGAATGTACTAAACAGTAAGTAACCCAACGTACGGCCAGGACAACGTCTGCCGGGTCCGCTAGTGAAATAATAATTTTACATAGCATGTGATTCAAAAGTTTGAATGAAATATTCTGAAGTATCGGCCGAGTCTGAAAATTTTAGTACTTTTAATATTTCGGCTTTCCATTTCCTTTATTACTTTTAAGCCTCCTCTGAAATTAGGGGAATAAATCCAACAGAATCTAAGATAGTCCAGCGACTATCGAGCTTTATCGAGATTAAAGAACAACAATTGCTTTATTGTTATATATACAGAGGAGGTCGTGGCCTAATCAGTGGTCGGCGTTTTAGTCGATCGATAGGTTAAGTTGCTCTTGCTGCGACCGGATGATAGAGTCCCACTGTTTTAAGTGCCCTTTGAAACACGGAGGATGTCGGATATCAAATATAAACCAGTGCTAGAGTGGGTCACGCATCTGTCATACGGTCGCAGCATGAACTATTTAATCTAGCGATCGACCCAAATGTCAACCACTGACTAGACTACGAAGATAAGAAATAAAAAAAAAAAATACTGATTTCATACGACTTCCACCTTACTATGAACATGTTAATATTTATCAAATCAACTCACTTGACCGAAGCAAAAAAATAGTCTTTCGTTTCGTCTTCCTAGTTGAGTCTCACAGTCGATTTACTTGAAGTGAAGCTTACTAGAGAACTTTCAGTCATTTTTCTGAATTAAATTAATCACACAAATTAGGGAATAAACTTATTATATTACGTAAAAGATTAGAAGACTACAGATTTATCCGTTAGCTTCTGTGAATTTTAATATCATTCCAGTAAAAATTGTCTGCGAATTGCGAATATTATTTCAACAGCAACCGCAAATGGCTATCGAGCTTTGTGTCGTGCAGAGTAAAGAAGGGTTGTTGGATTACAATTCAGCGGGACTCTGGGCTGTGAGACCCTCACGGATCTAGATGCAATTAACTCCCTACATGTTTCAATTTGCACCCACAAAGAGGCGTCCTTTCAAAAATATTATTTGTATAATCCGCTACCATATTTTGTCAGTTAATCTGTTACTATTATTGATTATTACTTGGTCCTAAATTACTGTTGTCATGTCAATTTGAGGCCTAGTAAGGTCGCACTGGTAACGCCAAGAATCACCATGTTGACACTGATAATACTTGTTTCGCAATCTTACTAAGTGACGTACTCTGGGGAAAAGCTATTTAAGTCAATTTCGGAAGGATTGGAGGTCAGATCTCAGTTATTGGTCACACTGTGAGGAAATCAGAGGGTCACTAAGGGTCCGTATAGTCCTGTAAAAAACAAACATTGAAATCACCAGCGAATGGCCAGGTTATAATAAATTGCCTTTAAGTAATATAAGAATCTTGAAATAATGTTCTTTATGCCATAGCCAAATATACCTCAAAGTGTTTGTACATTTTTATCCTTGAAGACTACAAAGTACTACAAAAGTTTGCAAAGTCCCCGACCACACTGCATAATCATTGAAATGATCATTCAAATGAAGCTATGTCTGGCTCCGGCATAAAGGACATTATTTCAGGATTCTTATATTACTTAAAGGCAATTTATTATAACCTGGCCATTCGCTGGTGATTTCAATGTTTGTTTTTTAATTTCACATCAACTGGTTTCAACAATAGTCCAACCTAGTCGTGAATATTGTATAAAAACAGTCACAAATAGCTATTGTGCCTCTAGAATAGGCAACGACGAATAGGGCTGGCGGATTATCGTTTGGTGAGGTGGCGAGGCAAATCCCTGACCGGTCTCGACGCAATTAACTCTCGACATGTTTCAATTTACACTCACAAATACTCGGATTGAATGCTGCCTGTTGTTTGGTATTTTGGTTTCTGCAGTGGAGGCCAAATTGATTGGGATGTGATAGCAAGTAAAAAAATAGATTTAACTTTAGCGTGATGATATATAGCCTTCCTCGATAAATGAGGCCCCCCTCCACCTACCCCCATCCCTACCCCGCTAATGCCCAGATAATTTTATGCGGCGATGCAGCCCCGGATGACCGTGTGATTAGCTAGTGATGGGATTGAACTATCGATACTTATGGGAAGAAATTTTATCGATATGAACTTAGAGTACAGTTAGTGTGATTTATAAATAAATCATGATTTGATTGGCCCGGTGGCACAGTTAGCAGTAGTCTTGATATTCGCTCCAACAACCCACAAATTTCCTCCCTCGACTCTGGATGGATACTGTATAAGTATGAATTAAAATAGACATGTAGCTTCGTACTTTAGAAATCTATGGCCATGTTGGCAATAGTCCTATACATTTACTTTAATTTTCTGTTTTTTGACGCGATAACCTCTCATAAATTAGTGAACGCCGACTGCACGCACGAAAATGTGTCACGTTGCGCCTGAGCCGAGCATGCAAGCAAGAGCACGAAACAAGCGATAGAGAGGTACAATCGGCCTAAGCGTTCGTAAAAATTTCGTCCGTAAACCGACTTCTAAGACAACCAATATTTTTAAATCTATATCGTCATGATCTAGTCTAGACCTGGCGTCCAACATCTCTATCCGTGATACCATCGATCGACTCGCGTCAATGGTCCCGAGCCTCGCATTATTCACCTCTTCACGGGCCGGCGCCCTGGAACGGGTTTGCCGCGTCATTAGATGGGAAATCATTTCTATCGGACTCCTTATTTGGCTGTAATACGACGTAATCTATTGTAATTGCCGGACGGGTAACGTTGTTGGTATCGTACGGGTGTAAGTTTAGCTTATTAGCTGTTATTAGAGATTTTTTACGAGTAAATTTTATAATGTCGTCACGGACTGCTCCCTTCGAGATATCGAGAGATTCGAGAAATCAGATAAAAGTTAGGTCTTGCTAAAATTTGAGTGGAGAGGAATATTGTGGTGTAAGAATAGCATATTTAAATAAGCAATGTTGTATATACTTTTGCTGAGAAAGAATTGATTTGATGATTGATGTCGATAATGGATTAAAATAGTTAAGATAAGAAGAACTTGCAATCACTGTGAATATTACAATGATAGAATTGTCACTAAGCATGAAATTATTAAAACAGCAAGAAAATTTAGAAGCCATAAACATTATAGAACTATTGATTATAATAGTAATGCGCCAGTAATTGTTAAAGAAAATGCAATTGTAACAACTAGAGACCTTTATGCACAAGTAATCGTGACAGTACGACGCCAGTTATCGTTTAAAAAGTGGAAAAACTACTAAGCACTTTTATGGTAGGTATATTCAATTCTAACAATGATTGATTTTTTTTTTCATTATTATTTTATACGGGGCAAACGAACATGCGGTTCACATAAGTGACTACCGACGTCCATGGACATGTACACCACCAGGAGGCTAGTAGATGCGTTGCCGGCCATTAATAACGAGTTTAGGCCACCGGGAAGTCTCACAAACCGAACGAAACGCGATAAACAAAGAACAGGTCTATACATATAAATAATATTGATATTTTTGTAATTTTAGTATAACAAAACAAAAGTCAACTGTCTGTAGCCTAATATTTTTTTTAAAGAATATTAGGAATACTTTTTACGTATGTCTAATGTTCCCTTTTCCCTTCCTACTAAGCTTAAATTAGGAGTGGGTGCGACAATATCCCAACGGCGGTGAGGTTTGAACTGGGCACCTTGCGGATTTTCGTCCATACCTTATACCGTTGAGCTATTGAGACTCTTAAATACAATATTACTAGCTGTTTTCCACGACTTTGTCCGAATACATAACTTGCCATTAGACCTTATTTTGGCCGTTTCGAAAATCCGTTCTTACCGGATGTCCGGTGGTGACCGGTGGTATCCTGCCCAATTTCATCTTTGTGCGTCCCGCGGTTTTTTAGGTGACCTTTCATATTTAATTATACAATTTATTTAAAAGAAGTTAAAAACTCACTTCAAGTGGTCCTGAACAACGTTATTAGCTATGGGAAGACATATTTTTTGAACCGGTTCACTCATCAACTGACCCACTGTTTTTATTGGCGATTTTTCAGATACGTAATGTTCCAGCAATTTCGAAGCCACTGGCTTCAGTTGCACTGTAAAAAAAAAAAAAATTAATGTAAAACAAGGGGCAAACGGGCGGGCGGTTCACCTAAGTGAATACCGACGCCCAACGCAACTGCAACACCAGAGGGCACGCAGATGCGTCGCTGGCCATTGTTGTTTAAAGTCAATTTTTCAATTCTCCATGTTATTTTTTTTAACATCATCACCTTAATAAAATGGCCAAGAGCGTGTCGCGACACGCTTATATAGAAGGTTTCCGTATCTGATCCGCGATAAACGTATTTGTTAAATAGCTTGAAAAGTTGTTAGATTTCGTTCAAAATAATTTTCCCTATGAGTTTTTAGCGTGTTGATGTATTGATAATATGGAAAATTTTAAGTGTCTACGTCTAATAGTTTGGAAATGCCAGGATAGGGGGACCACCGTACGGGCAGACAGACGGACGGACAGATCGCACCTATAAAGGTTCCTTGTAGTATTCAAAAGAGCTAGTAAAAGTCTACTTGAATAAAATATCATTTGAATTTGAACTTGAATATTACGGAACCCTAAAAACATATTCAAATTAATCACTCTATAATGACAAAAACTAGTATTACCAAAATCGGCTCTTAGGGAAATTTCGGCTCTGTATAGGTGCTCTAGGCAAGCGTGAACTTGGGCGAATTTCATCAGTTGATTTTTCCACGGGCTTATGTCTATTTCGTCCGCAATCAATGGTACCTACGAAAAATAATTGTATTAAGAAAAGAGAAACATTAATTAATAAATTTTTCGCACAACTCCCTTCAAGAACAGAGCATACTTATTTCTCAAAGGCCGGCAGTCTGGTGTTGCAGTTGTCTATGGGCGTCGGTAGTCACTTGGGTGAAAGCCGGCTGCTCGTTTGCCCCTTATTATATACTTTTATTAACACAATAGTGTTTACATGGCATTTGTAATTGCCACCGGGAGTCGTGGGTTCGATTCCCACCTCGAGTCTGGGTGTATTATCCATATGTATGTATTTATATATTTCTAAAAATAATAAAAAAATTGTGTACAACAGGCGGCTGTTATCTATAACACAGGCATTAAGTTGTCTACCTTAGGAACAGACGTCCGTGTGTCACATAGTCCTGTATATCTCGTACATATTATTTATTAATGTTTAAGCCATTAACGCCAAAATAGTGAACCATTATGGAACGGGAAAATAAAAGAAGACGGGAACGCGGACAATATTATAGGATAATTCTTCTTTTTTTATTATTAGTAGTAAATAGTAAGTAACCTAATGTTCGGGCAGGACAGCGTCTGCCGGGTCCGCTAGTTGAATATATAACATTTCAACTCACGCAACACAATTTCTTACGAGCCAAGAGAAAGTCTTGGTAACTGTTCAACGAACGCCTCTGCCTTAATGTCCATACATAAACATACCGATACTGGTTCCGTACCAAATTGGCCATTTAACGCCGCTATCAGACGACAAGTACTGCAGACCCGGCCAAAGTACCTCTCACAATATTCACCATTTTTCCTTAAGGTATAGGTTGGGAATTTTTTGAGATGGGAAGAAACCATTAAATTAGCGTCAACGTCACCGAACGCTTGACTTTGACGTCAGCGTTACCGAGACATCTGAAGATTCGTTTTTACTTCTGATGGTCCCATCGTTTCATTCTGTGCCCGTGAATTCGTCCGCGCAAAATTAGGCAAAAAATAGAAAGATTCAATATAGCAATATAGTCTATATATAATATATAGTCTATAGCCTTCTTCGATAAATGAGCTATCTAACATTGAAAGATATTTCAAATCGGATCAGTAGTTTCTGAGGCTAACGCGTTCAAGCAAACAAACAAAGAAACAAAATTTTCAGCTTTATATATTAGTTACCGTACTAAATCTAAAAAAAATATTCTGTTATATTTTTTAACGCAAAAACGGATTTCGACTGCAACACGAAAATTATCTCGTTAACACATACAGCACTTAAAATGTTAAGTAAACAAGAATTAAATTAGGTATAGTCTTCAATTTTCTTCATTCTTCCAAAAAAATCACAGCATTTTCAGTAGTCGATTTCTTCAGGTGCAGCATCCCGTAGACCGTAGATCGTGAGAACTAGGGAACAACTGAGATACCACCAGCTGTGTTCACTCATCTTTAATCCCGAGGGAGCACAGCGTGGCACCCGGTCGTTCGATAGCCCGGAGAACTTCAGCTTGTCTTCTTGGTTCTCAATTGGAATCTTCTTCACTATCCTCTATCGTCTGCTTCGGATAATTTAAAGACCTAGAGAAATAGAGACGAATTTCTTAGTATTCCACTGATTTACCAAGCGGGTGGCGGGTCCATTGAGTTGCAGGCGAAGTAACCATAGTATCTGGGATCTGCAACCCAGGTGTAGGTTCAAGTATAATGTTTACCTAAATATTTTGTATTCCCCATTGTATACGAAGATTATAAAAACATTTTTTTCACATTATATTTATAAATATTTTTAATTCGTGCCTTCCGAGACATGGAGGAAGTAGGATATCAAATATAAACCAGTTCTAGAAATGGTCACCCATCTATCACCAAATCGCAGCAAGATCTACTTAACTTAGCGATCGACTCAAATACAGACCACTAATAAGGCCACACGACCTCTGATAATACGTAGAAACATATATCAAAAATATTTTCTTACAATGTCTTAAGTAGTAAGCAAATTTTGAGTCGCACATAAAATATTTTTACTAGTTTAACTTATGTCTATGATTCCATTTTTAAAATTATAGTAAGTAAAAAGTTTCATTATTTAGCAATCAGAATACATAAAATATTTCTCGAGAAATAATTTTCCTAAAATATTTACCAAAACGTCGCTGCGTAAATAACCACTGCACAATATAAACAAGAAAACAATTTAAAAATCCCTCCACATTCAGAGTCTAAGAGAAGGAATCGTCTTACTTCTGGATGTAATGATGAATTTTTCTCTCTTTGATTTACGGCGTGGAAACGAATGCAACATCTTAACAAGATTAAAGCCGCCGGCAAGTAATGAAATTCTTTGTCGCACGAGTAATTGCATTAAATCTTTACAGGACGCAATGTGCAAGTAAAAGGTTTAAAACGAAACAGAAAGCAAGATTTTAGTAATCTCGTTGATGTCTCTGAATTCAATACCATCAAAGAGTATCCGTATGTATGGCCTAAATGGTAAGAATGTTAACTTTTAGAACTTAGCTTCAAAGATATCTTGGCCAAGTCTGAGTATCACTTAAGGACCAGTACTGTGGTTAAGTTAGGTCACATGAGTGATAAATAACTAACTTTATCTTTAAAAAACCTCAGTCTGCGCTCTAAAACGGCGTAGTTGAGAAGTTTAAGTACTGAGCGGAACTGTAAACTAGCGATAACTGCTCGAGCCAAAATTCTGTGGGGAAACGTAACTTTACAAGCACTTACTGCAATATTTCAGTACGTAATTACATAGACACTTAAATATGAAAAATATTTATAAATAGTTTTAGGCAGGGCATTTCTGTGAAAAAGAAATTTGAAATATATCGAAAAATTGCCGTAAAACTAAAAAAACGGTTGGAAATGAAAATTTCATGGCGTCTAGAATTCTGTCTACTCGGTCGAAGTTAAAAAACACAGTGACAAGAATAAGGACAGGACTTACAAGTTTCGAGAGTGTGCTTACAACTTTAGCGTGACTCCAAAAGACGACCTGGTTTTAACAATAGACATAGAATTACAACTACGTAAATAAATAATAATAATAAATAAGCTAGTCATATTCCAATATTATAAAGAGATGCTAATAAAATTATAGTATAGTTATCTATAGAGACAAATACATTATTATATACTATAGTTGTCTCTATACAGAGATGTAACTATATAGAGATTATAGAACCTCCATACAATGGAACAATGATAGATCAGAGACTGTCTTTCACGGAAGTTGGCACAACGTTTTAATACAGAAAGTATATAAACTGGAATAAAGGGCAGTTTTTGGTATTAAATAACCTACATAGACACATTTCTATGCGTAGTAAAAATTCGGTATTCTACGCACTCCTCCAAATCATGTATATGAAGTCGATTTATCTATAGCCACTAGTGAAGTCCATAAGTCATATAATCCATTATCTATACTAGGGTTGTGCCTAAATGACTTAATGCTATTATTCTAATAGAAAACGTACAAAATTGTTTATCCTTCCATTGGGATCCTCAAATTGATTTTTAGAGTCTTCAAATGAGCAAAAAAAAACAGCCAAAATCGATAACGAATTTAACCTCATCTGTTACTTTAATATCATAAGAAGATACCACAATATTTACCTCTAAAAGCGCGTTTTATAAAATGTAAAACCACGAACACAGAGCATTTCATAGCAATTTCTCTCGCTGTCAGGTCAAAAGTTTTCAATTGCAACAAACGTTTCTGTAACGGCTGATAGTATTCCCATATCGAATGTTTCACGCTACGCTATTTGGTATACAGGCCATGACAGGTTTCTAACGCAATGTATACTATTCCATGTTTATCTAATGTTATATTGACGTATGTATGTTCCCTCTCTTTCTATCTCTCAACTCTATCTCTCTCTTTCTCCCTTCCCGGCTATGTATCCCACATTGTGGTGGGGTCAGCCTCGCTGATAGCTAATCTATATTTCGCACCGTCTTTGACATCAATATTTTATTGCAGTTCATATTTGTCTATTATTATAACTGCATTGACGTATGTATACCCCCTTGTCTCTTATATTTATTCTACAAATGAGTACAAACTTTTATTATGAACTACCGAACCGGGCAGATGCTGTCCTGCCCGAACGTTGGGTTACTTACTTTTCGCTACATTCTAGTATCCTATGATATTGTCCTGTTTCCGTTTCCTTTCTCATTCTTTCCTGTTCCATAATGGTACACTATTTTGGCGTTAATGGCTTAAACATGAAAGATGGATAAATGTTGTCGCGGGCTTTTTAAGATAAATATTTTCTTCGTGCACTCTATACGTGAAACTCTAACGGTTTTTGCAGCGCACGCCAGAATAGCTTGTAGATGGCAGAATTTTATTCTACTTACTTTTTCCAAAATGTTGGCGACAGTTAACGTGTAGATATTGCGTTTTAATAAATTTCACCCTTGACATCATTTTAGAGCCTCAATAGCTCAACGTTATAAGGTATGGAGTGAAATCCGCAAGGTACCCGGTTGAAGCCCCACCGCCGTTGGGGTATTGTCGCACCCACTCCTAATACAAGTTTTTAATTTAAGCTTAGTGGGAGGGGAAAAGGGAATATTAGACATACCAAAAAAGTATTCCTAATATTCTTTAAAAAATAAAAAAAAAATGTTTTGTAAGAAACTAATTAATGTGTTTCCTTTTTTCAAGTAGGTACATTTTTAAAATTGCTTTTATGCTTTGTTGCTACAGAATTTGGGTTCTACCTGAGGCTCTAACACGAACATTTCAAAGTCGGCGTATCGTCTTTATTTAGTATGAGAATATTCGTGCCAGGCCAACAGCGAACCCTTAATAGCGTCAACGCGGGTTCCATTAGCATGGTTTAAAAGCGATTTATTTAATATTATTTAATAAATAAGTATTATATTTAATTTGAATTGTTGTTAATTTTTTTTTGTATTTGTCTTACCGAAGTTTTGTAGAATTTTGTAGTTTTCAAGGCCAAAATGTACAAACACTGAGCTATATCTGGCTCCGGCATGATGGCAAGATTGATGGACGACACAAAGAGGATAACAGAAGGTAGCAGGATGCGACTGGCAAGAGACAGAGAAGCGTGGCATAAAAGAAGGGAGACCTATGCCCAGCAGTGGGCGTTTAGGGGTTAGTTATGATAGTAAGTCGAATTTTACAATAAAAAAATTTAAAATTACAATTTTGGCATTGGTAATTGAGATTATTATATTAAATCAATTACATCTTCAATTCAAATCGAATAATTCATTGTTGCCATTTTTATATTCTGAAATGGGGTTTAGTTAAAATACGCCACTCATCGAAGGAGAGGGATGGTATCACAAAAATGTGACATTGCGTTTTCTTGATTAGATGACGTCACACCAAGGGGGAGGGGATTACGGCTGATTTATGGCTGATCCCTTAAACAGGATACTTCGTAACTACCTGGTATCCTTTGCGATGGCCTCCTTACATCTGTCAAGGTGATGAGTGATGAACTGATCACAAACGTGCTTAGTTTCGAAACTTAGCTCTTCCACGGGCGGCAATACTACGGTATCTTCACCGTACCTGGAAATAAAAACATATTTATTAAAATTAAAAGTTTGCGATGATTGCCTTCTTTACTAAAAGACCATAAGGGCCTGGGCCCAAAACAGAGGTCCTGGGCACAGGCCAGATTAGGGAATCTCAGGTCCTGTAAACAAAGATTTACGGTATAGTTACTTTGCGCTTTCATTAATTAACATTATTGACGTTTTAATGTCTTATAAATCGATGTAGGCCGATTGCACGTACGAAAAAACTCGACTCATTGTCACGTTCCAATTGAGCCGAGCCGAAATTATCGACCGTAAATCGAATTTACAGACAACCAATTTTTATTTATAACTTACCATTTTTTCTTAAAATATCTGATAGCAGGTATAAATATCTCCTCAGGATCCAGTCCAAACAAAATGAACATTATCAGGGCCTGTCCGTTACTAGCCGCTGTGTCCAGATATTCAATTTCGATGAACACTCCCGATTGATCCTTTCTCATTACTTTCCATACAGTATATGTCAAACCCTAAAAAAATGTTTACTAATATTAAATATAAATAGCTATTAAACAAAGTTATCCTGAGCTGTTCTACCTTACATGTATTTCTTTTATAAAGAAATCCAATTGCCAATCTGTACATACTATAAGCACAATCACATTGAATTACGAGTTTTTTTTAATATTTGGTCGATCAATTTTTCCGGATAACTGGTAGATTTTACAGTAGCCGGCAGAAAGTTAAGCAGTTCTTACTGCGACCAAGCGGGTAACCCATTCTAACACTGGTTTTTCAATATCCGACCTCCTCCCGTGTTTCGGGAGGCACGTAATCGATGTATCTCGTGTATCTCGATTAATGTCACTGAGTGAAATTTCCCGCGACCCACCATATGCAGGTTGAACTTTTATTGCTCTTTTGTGAAGCAGTTACAAATCGATTTGGCTTCAAGCCAACGATTTTATTTTAATAATATCTTTTCACCGTCGACGTATTAAAAGCCTACTTCGAATCAGGTAATAGGATTTACTTAGTAACCATATAATATGAATTCCTATTACCCTTGGTCACGGCATGGCCGGCTGGACCGATTTCGCTAATTCTTTTTTTTTATCGTGTTTGTTATTATCAGGAGAAGGGTCTTATGAAAAATTAAGAAAATCTGCAAAAACTTTGAATATTTAACAATACCTAACTGCCAGAACGTTGAGTTAATTATTATTAACTACATTCTATTATGCTGTAATATTATCCCTGTTCCCGTTCCTTTTACCCGTTCCCGTTCCCGTTTCTGTTCCCGTTTCAGTTTCCGTTCCCGTTTATTATTATTGTGGTAACAACAACAATTTATTATTGTGACCTCCTGACAATAATAAACACGTCAAAAAAAGAATTACCGTAATCGATCCAGCCGCTCACGCTTGTTATCGTGACCAATGGAAATAGTGTGTATATACATATATATAGATATTAAATAATAGTACACGAATTTCTACGTGTATAAAATCACAGGTAAAAGCTAATTTTAAACAAAAAAGCTATCAAAGCCCCTATTAAAGCGTTGATCGCAAGCCTACAACGAAAGCTCCCTCATTAGAGGTGATAGGAAAGATGTAACACAAATGTACCATCTCGCAGTTAATGTCCAATTAACGTAGCTCTGTCAAATATTGTACGTAGCGAAGAATCTAAATTTACGTACATTTAAAATAGCAGTACAGAATAAACCTCATTATCAAGTATATAGTTATTTACTTCCACATACTTAAATACTTCCGTTTATTCTAAATTTGAATTTTTGGTACAGATAAATAAATTTACGTTGCGTAACGAATAATAGTTATGTTGTCACAGATTAAATAACAAAGTCATAAACAATGGTAACTTTTTTTTATTTGTATATTAATTAGTGCAGGGAAAACTTCAGGTACCTTTTTACGAAAATTGCGCCTACGGAGAGGTACGAAATTTGTCACAATTCTAGCTCATATAGAGAAAGTTGTGCGAAGGCTGATATTTTTTTATAATATGCAATATTGATATATTAAATTTTGAAAATAAACCACACGCACACCAATGCTAGACGATTTACACCATTTATACACATGTGTATTGGATGATGTCAAAGAGTAATCGTGACAACCGTATGTTATATTATTGTCAAATTTTATTTTTCTGTGAATAGAACAATATGTGTCGTTGAACGCAAAAAGATTTGTGGGCGAATTTTGACCAGCCTGCAATCTCTAGTACTTATTTAAAAGCTATGAACTTTACTCAAATAAAATAGAAAACATTAACATATTATTTTCTTGTCTCATATTTTTTTGTGTAACTTTCTTTCCGCTTTTACTCAAAATACAAAAATGTAACAATCATGTGAACATGTTGTCGCTAAACCAAAATACTTTCTTTGACCGAACAGTTCGCGGATATTCCGGTGGTGACCGATGACAACCCGCGTACCGAAGAGCCGCGCGCCATCATCAACGACATCCTTGCGGGTATGCTGGACGCGGGCCGCGCGCGCGTCCGTGTGCTGCTCACGGGAGAGCTGCTCACTGTAGACGAGGACGACCTGGAGAAGGTGATCACTTCAAATCTGTAGTAAAACTTAACGATATACTCTGAACTCAATTTGATATTTAAAGTTATATTCTTACGCATAAGAAATTGAAGGTGGTTGGAAAGAGCACAAGTGTCTCGATCGATTGAGTATAGTTTTTTCAAGTGGTAGGCCGTCATAAACTCAACGGTCTGGATATTTGGGGCTGTGTAAATCTGCTGGAACTACTAACAAAGAGGCGAGTATAAAAGTGGATCCTTAATGCGGGCCTCAACATCGTTATGTTTAAGGTTAATGTGGGTACTCCCTTCCTTCCTTGCGTTGTAAGATAACCCAGGATCTCAGGTTTATACAATGTCTTCGCAGGCAAATCCCCCCCAACTGGAACGCTGCGAGGACATCGCGTCGCTGCGTTGCCTCAACGAGTGCGGTGCACTGCACGTGCTGCGCGCGCGCTACGCCGCCGGCCTGCCGCACGCACGCGCCGGACACGCGCTGCTCGTGCTGGGCCCACCGCGCGCGGCCGCGCCCGCCTACACCGACAAGGTGCCCGTACTGCCACTAACTTCACTTACAAGCTTACTCTCGTTCTTATCCCCGCCTAGGGTCTGTTTAAATTGCAAAGGATGTGGCTGATTGAAGATGACCGACTGTCGTCTGATGTCATTCCCAGAACCACAAAAATCTCTCCAATCTCAAGACTAACATCACGTTCTGACATAACCGGGGCCCACTGTTTTACGTGCCTTCCGAAACACGGAGGTTGGATATTTGAAAATTAGTGATAGAATGGGTCACCCATCTATATACCCTGTCGCGGTAAGAAGTGCTTAAGCTAGCGATCGACTCAAACGTCGACCACTGATTAAGCTACGATCCTCTCACAAGCCTCTCACACCCACTCTTATATGGCAAGTAAAATGCGGGCCGACTCTTGACCACAACACTATAGTTCGTAGATCGGCGACAGCTGCGTTAACTCGGGAGTAGTAAGACCTCAGGTTTGGAGCATCGCTTCCAGGTGGCGGCCATGTTCCGCGGCTGCCGCGCCGACGACATGCCGCCGCACGTGTTCGCGGCCGCGCAGTCGGCGCACCGCTGCATGCTCGCCTCCCGCCGCGACCGCGCCATCGTGTTCCTGGGGAGGTAACGCACCGACACCCACCTCTTTACTCCTCCTAGAAGGTTTTTGAATGAATTAACTGAAGCCCAAAACTTTTTAAGATATTTCAAATCTTTCGGATACTTAGTTATAACATCATCTTAAAATAAAAAAAATGCAAGGAAATTCGAAGAATACTGATAAAAAAAAGGAGAGTCGTTTTGGTTTTTTTGGACAAAAAATATGTATATTTGTAACTCCCAGTCAGATCCCTTTTGGAACATTTTCGCTTGTAGAAAACCCTCGGATGGTCTTTCTGAAGCGTCCAACAGTAGTCCAACATCATTGCGACGTTCCATGTTTTTTGGTATCGTTATCCATATTTTATATCTTGGTGAATTCGTTGACTTTGTTCTTTACTATAGCACTTTAAATAAAATTGTGCCATTTATTTATATTCAAATTAGCCCAAAACCACCATTTTATAAAACTATATTGCGTTTGGCAAAATAATCTGACGTTCTGAAATTTTTAAAGTATTTGTTTATTTTCAGTGCACCTAAATACGTAGAAATCAGTAGACAACATCCAGAGAGCATTTTTGTTACAGCAGTAATTATTATCTTTAATGAGGCATGTCCGGCTTTTGGTTCTGAACGATTTCACATTGAGATTAATTAAATTAAAGTAAAGTGTATTCAAAATGTAAACAAACACCGATTGTAATCGACGGGTCAGGTCTCCGTTGGAGTTACAAAGTGGTGTTATAAATTACAGGAAACGCACGATCACAACCGTTGCATATTTTATCTATGAATAAGTAACTCGCGACCTGCCGTCGTATGCGCCTCCGTATACCGGACTGATGTCGTGTCACCCTTATGGTTATAGAAATACGACTTAAAATTTAGCGGCTGCGTGTAAAGATTTGTCTAAGAAACCCAAAAGTGGCAATAATACTGGTAAAAGTTGGCCAGTTGAAGCTGTTAGATAGATTATCATTAATTTACGCGCCGATGCGAGTTTTTCATATAAATGGGGTCTTATTAGTATCGAATCTGCTGGAGAAGTTCAAGGTCGCTGGTCGGTGGCGTCTACACCAATAAAATGATACGAACTAACGGACTAAACGTGTTTTAGGCAGTACCGCAGTAGGCTGCGTTCATACCACACCTCGTGGGGTTGCTTGCTGTTTGTTGTGTAGGACAGTCAAATTGTTCCGAATTATGACATAGCTTTAGCAACATACGAAATATTTATAGCTCGAGGAATAATCTCTTTTCATCTTAAAACTATTCTTTATGTAACCTGCACCACCTGTACAACTTTTTATAACTTTATGAGTTTAGTTTGATATTGTAAACTTGTATTAATATTTTTATTCACTTAATACA
Organism: Charaxes varanes; assembly: GCA_024363005.1. Taxonomy (NCBI): domain Eukaryota; kingdom Metazoa; phylum Arthropoda; class Insecta; order Lepidoptera; family Nymphalidae; genus Charaxes; species Charaxes varanes. The sequence continues at coordinate 1,635,190 of JANCMC010049391.1, read as the reverse complement.
AATAATCCTACATGTCACATAAACCCTTGCAGGAGCTATTTGTATGATAAAACTAAAAAAGATTAAACATGTATACACAATTAGATTGGATTAACAATTTTTGTGTGATCCTTATGGACTAAGAGGAAAATATTACAAAAATCCTATCATGATGACGTCATTTTACCGACACCTTTGTAACATTTGTTTTTATACATCCTCCAATTGATGAATCAATTTTAACACACTGAGGTTTTATTACAGCTAATAATGATATTGTAATGACTCCTTGTATATTATATAGGTTGACTGGTAAGACACTTACGATACTCGAGGCCCTGATATTTGATGATTATACATATATGACGAAAAACTTTAACATTAAAGGTAAATATCAAATAACTTCCACGTGCGATTAAGAGAATGTTGTCTAATTATGTGCGGAACGCATGGACACACTAGCGTGAACGCACGGCGATAGTCAGTTTTCCTTTCACACTTTAGTCCTGGCTTAGGACAGGCAAAAATATCTACATATTTCACTTATCACTTATTCTCTTATTTATTTATTAAGTAGAGCCAAAAAATTAACTGAATTATTTTATTTATAATTGATATCGTGTTTAACTCCGACTGACAGCCGTCATTAAATCTTCTTATAACTGATAATTTTTTTTACGCTGGGATTTACGAACTAACTTTTTCGAACAGCAAATTAACCACAGAACGTAAGGCCACACTTTATGTAATATTATGGAAATTAGGTCAAAAATTAAGTACTTATTTTATTGCATATTTTAACGAGAATCGAGTCCTTAGGTATTCTAAGTGTCTCACCAGTCACTCAGTATAAAAAAAAAATAACTTGCAATTATGGTTATTTATTTCAGTAGTCACAATTCATGTAAAGTAAATGATCACACCTTTATTATATATATATTTACTTACAACTATACAAAAAAGAGACACGTATCAGCTCTTGGTACTCGATAAGAGCACTTTAATATAATGTAGTAAGAAAATACCAGTTTAGGAAGGACATTGAAAGACAAAAGGAAAAAATCATTGCTTGGTGAGCGTTAGTGGCCACTCCAAAGAGTACTCTTAAATCTATAACTGGGTCGCAAGGCCCGAGGCACTGCTATAGTTCTCTCCTCTGCAATGCGACGGACGGGGCACCCTCGAGGTGAATCCATGGAATACTCCAAAGCATTACCCGCCGCATGCCGTGCAGGTCGGGCTCGGGCAAGACGTCGGCCATGCGCCAGTGCGCCTGGTACCTGGCCAGCGCCTACCCCGCGCCCGCCACGCGCCTCACGCCCGAGCGCCTCGACGCCGCGCTGCAGGCGCTGCACGCCTTCTGCTCCAGCCGGTGCGTGTTTCAGAGTCTCGTGTAGTGCTTCCTCCCAAAAAAAATGCTTCTCCACCGTCTTCTTCTCCTTTTAATGGCAAACTGACGGCCTTACTTATTATGAAAATGTTCGTGTCAGCCCCACAGGCGACAAGTCTTGCTCATGTTACGCTTCTAATGCATCCCGCGTTGACGCTAAGAAGGGTCCGTAAGAAGGGAAAGTACGATCTTCTTACAGCACCTAATAAAACTATAATGATCCTAAATAGTATTCATCCGGTATATTATATGCATGTAAGTCTATATATCCGTAATGTTTTGCTGCTGCCGAGGGCTTCGCCAAGGGAGGCAGGAAGGGGCAGCTCTCGTCCCTTGTATAATAAAAAATGTCCCCAAATCAAAGCCCTGAGTCATGCGAGTGCCTGTGACTCGTTTAACCGACAAAATAATCTTGCAGATAGAGACTCAAATGAATGTAATTGTTCTATCCCCACTGTAGTTTAAGCTGTATTGAAAGTTCATACCTTCCATCCTCCCATTGGAGGCGGTGGGGCGGGTGGTGATGCCCCCTCTACCCCTCACCGTGCCCTTGTGCCGCAGCACGAGCAGCAACGCGCACGCGTCGCGCTGCGTGTGGCTGACGTCGCTGGACTTCGACGGCGGCGGCGCGCTGGTGTCGGCGTCGGTGCAGACGCTGCTGCCCGACCTGCGGCCCGAATGCGGCGCGCTGCGGGCGCTGCACGCGTGAGTGCCGCTCGGTCGCGCAGCGCCGAGAGCCCATAACAGTGCCGATCTAGGGAGTTCTTGCCCTGTGCGGCAACTCTGTGGAATACGAGCCAGCTGAGGTGTTTTATACGACTTGGAGAGCTTCAACAGAGGAGTTTACTCATTCCTCAGAGGCCGATAGATATCCACGAACCTTCCGATAGTGCAGTTGTCAATGGGCGTCGGTAGACACCTAAGTGAATTCGCCTGCCCGTCTCTATATTTGAAAGGGCTTCAAAGGCGTTATATAATAGCCAAGTTCGCATTCTTATATTATGCCTTGCAATCATAACACAAGCAAAAAGCAAACTCTCATTCGGTTAATTTAGCTTTTAAATCCACATAAGTTTTAGCTTTAAATCGCTCTGCCTATCGTGGCGTTTTATGTGACGTAACATTTTACTAAACAAACAGCTGTACACTTGATTGGAGCGTACGTTAGTCGTGCGCTGAGGTTGTCGCTCAGTGTCACGTGATTCGTGTCTAATTACATAAACTGATTTTTCCACGATATTAAACAATCTGGCGAACGCTCGATCTACTCGACTGCCCACAACCGTTCCGTCGGCGTCGGCAGGCTGCTGCACGGCTGCGACGGGCGGCTGCGGCGCGAGCTGCTGCTGGAGCCGGCGCCGCCCAACCCCTACGTGCAGGGCGCGGCGCAGGCCGACGCGCCCGCCGAGTTCGCGGCGCTGCGCGACGCGCTGCAGCTGCTGGGCGTGACGGAGCCCGAGCGCGCCGTGCTGTGGCGCCTGCTGGCCGCCGTCTGCCACCTGGGCTGGGCGGGCGCCGTGCGAGGTGAGCGCCGCTGTGGCGTAGGCCTCCTTCCTGCCTCGCCTGCTCTTTTATTACTACGCGGAGATAGTTTCCTAGTAACGTTTATGCAGTGCGACGGTGTCGCTTGCAGGCAGCGCCTCGGGAGGCGGCGCGGCGGGGAATAAATTAAAAATATACCTAGGTGTAATTGAGTAGTATATAGAAAATAGATTTTATATCCATTTTAAAACCACGTTATTGTGGTTTCTACAGTTTTTTCATTGGTATTAAGCTCATCCATGTCACTCATACTGTAATTCTTTGATGTCTGTAAGCCGCTATTGTAATCAAAATTATTGCCTTCTGTAGCTTTGATATGCATGGCATTTCTAATTTGTTATCATCTTCAGATTCTAAATCAGTTAATATTTGTTTAAGTGGTGCATAATTAATTTAATTTGCCTATTAAAAATTAGTAGTAATAACACTATCACAGAGTCAGACACACAAAAAACCGAGAAAGACCACTCACCACAGTCTAGTCATAGATTATAAATAACAATTTTTGGACAGATATTATGGTTAAGTAAGGAGAATCCTACAGAACAGATATTTTTTATTATCAAAGAGTAAATTATCAATAGAAAAAAGGAGGAGAATACATTGCACTAGTAGTTTATGAACAATTAAAACTAGTGTTAGACGGAATTTCGTTTTCGGCCAAAAAATTCAGTTTCGGTAACATTGAATAGCTCTTTTAAAATTAAGGAGAGGTTTTTACACACCTTTTTTTATTGTGGGTACTATTTTCGAGTAATTGGCCTTTAAAGTGTTTTGCAAAGTGGTCCTTCCTAGCGTTTTCAAAGTATTAAATGAAGAAACTTGCAATTTTCCATTTTGATAGGACATGCCAGAAACTCACTGAAAATTATTTTGAGCAATCGGAAAACTTTTGAAGTTATTTAACAAATACCTTTATCACGTACCAAATTTTTAAAATCGAGATAATTGTAAGAAAATGTATTTCGTAGGCATGAAAAGAATTTAAGAATTCAAGAAGACCACCTTTCTCATCATGATGAGTTGAAGAAGTGCACAGTGCGTGCCTGAGCAATATAAGGAATATATAATGATATTGTATAGCACTTAGTTCATACATGTAACTTCCAGAAACTGCATCGTAATAGCATCTTGATTAATATCACTATTTAAATAAGCATCTGAGCATGAAGGGCAACGATGCAAAATATCGCGGTATGTAAGCGATATCCATCGGGTGGATGATGCAAGGAGAGTGGCGAAAACAAAGGGAGGCCTATGCCCAGCAGTGGGTTATCAAGGGCTGAAAATGAATATGAACCGATCTTAGTGAAATATCCTTAGTCAGTAATGATTTGTAGATAGTTGAACCGCTTGGTTACTAATGACGCCAAAACGCGTCCTTTGATGTCCTAAACGTATGGCTGGAAAACGGCAGATTACGTCCAAATTTACGTCAGTAAAGATTCTCTTTGATGAAGTTCCTTAAATATTCATTAAAACTACGAATGAGATTTCTACTGTTTTTAGTTTCTAAGTCTATAATTTTTTTTCTATTCCGCCCCAAAGAAAATGGATTAATAAATACAACGTATTTAATAAATAAATATATACAGGCCGGTAAGTTGACATTTATCGATACATACATACATACATAATGGAAGTTTAGTCATAAACTGACCGATAACATTTTTGGTCTAAAGTGAGTTAATGATACAGGCAGCTTCGTTTCAACGCCCTCTATCTTTAAATCTAAGAATTATTACCGTCTTGCCAAACTGCATCTTTGTAGGGCTCGCGGTTTTAGAGATTTCGTGTTAGGTGACCTTTTGCTTTTATATGTGTAGATTTAACCTAACTACACTCGCGTGGAATCAAATTGACCCAAAACGTTTATTGGCCCAAAAGATTGAGTTTACGAAAAATGGCTTTGTTTTGTCAAAATTGATTTGAAAACTGCTGTATTATGAGAAAAATAATCAGGCTTTTCATTTAAAAAAAGTTTTACGTAAATGGCTGGCCCGTTGGTGCAGAGGGCAGTGACCCTGCCTTCTGCTCCGGGAGTCGTGGGTTCGGTTCCCACCTCGAGTCTGGGTGTATTATCTATATGTATGTATTTATATATTTCTAAAAAAAATATATTTAATAAAAAGGAGAAAATTGCAAATTAAAGTGCAATTAAACACATGTAGGTCTGGAAATTAAGTAAAAAAAATTAGATTCAATTTTTGCTTTTGCGTGACGATATATAGCCGATAGCCTTCCTCGTTAAATGGGCTATCTAACACTGAAAGAATTTTTCAAATCGGACCAGTAGTTTCTGAGATTAGCGCGTTTGAATAAACAAACATACAAACTCCTCAGCTTTATATATTAGTATAGATTTAGAGACTTTTAAATAAAATCAAATCAAAATATGTTCTATTAAATTCACCTTTACCAACTCTTTCCTGAAGCTCTTCTGAATCGTCAAATATTTTAAAACATACCACTGATTCGCAAAACTTGACCTACGAGAAGAACCAGCAAGAAGTTTGTTATTCGCTATTTTATAAATTGTTCGTACCAAAATGGAGTCTAATATATCTTTATGTTAACTGAAATCTAACCATACAAGGATAAATATACCCTCAAATTTCTTTAATGACAGGTTAACTTCTTTAATGACAGCTTAATTTCTATAGTGACAGCCTAATTTCTATAGTGACAGCTTAATTTCTATAATGACAGGTTAAATTCTGTTATGTAACATGAGCAAATTATTCAATATAGTTTAATTTTAAATGTGAACAATTTTTTTAAATTAATTTATACTCGTTGTCAATAGGTACGTACTGGGTAGTCTATTAAATTAAGCCGCGATAAAATCGCATCTTCTCGCTATTTTTATTTGTATATAAGTTAAATATAGTCGTTTTTGCACTCTATATTGTTGTTTTATTTTGTACATAATGTATAATATTTTTCGTGTATATAAGTCAAGAGTTTTTAGAAGGTAAGTGCCGCACTATGGTAAGGACGGCGGATATAGGGTGGTTGAACTAAAATAGAGTTGGGCAGGGCATATAGCTAGATGTGGTGAAGGCATGTGGTCTACGAACCTAATTGAGTGCTGGCCTAGATTGGGCTGGAGAAACCCTGGTCGTCCCATGGTTCGAAGGTTGGATGATGTGAGGAGAGTGGCAGGAGATGGCTGGTTGAGATTGGCAAGAGATAGCGGAGAGTGGTAGAAGCAAAGAGAAGCCTGTACCCAACAGAGGGTTATTAAAGGGTCAAAATTTGAAATCCCACCCTAATCACCTCGATGTTCGGTTTAGCTTTCGTCGATTAGTTGTAACAAAGGACTAACAAAAATTGTAATTTTTTTATAAGCACTGTATATTAAGTAAATGATTTACAAACACACACTTCAATTTTATTTATTTATATTAATAATTTACATTCTGTTCTTTCAATGTGGGCTCCGTCGTTCTGGGCAATCTGCCATATCTTCCACGTGACTGAATACTGGAAATTTTATAAAAAGGTTTTCACAATTGAAAAGCTCTGTAAGATCCTCACAGGGTCATATATAAATTAAGCTACACGAATTTTAAGAATTTTTAAACCCCCCCTCCCCGTCCTTGGATGGATTGTCATATTTTTGAAACCCCCTCTCCCTTGGTGATCAGACATTTTATGCATTTATTAAAAATAATAATGAAAACTGCAGTTTTAATTTATACAAAATGTCATATTTTGGTGATAATTACTCCCCCCACCCTTTACGTGTGACGTAATTTATGCTCCCCAATAGCGCGACAGTTAAAAGGGTAAAAATAATTCAGCAAGAACCCGGTTCCAAATGTAACTCATACAACATACACACACACATATGTTGTATCTTAAATAGTATGTCTTAAATACTAGATAAACTATCTCTGTAATGATTTCAATATAATTTTTCTTTTAATTTCCGACACATCTCGAGATCTAATGTATTTTACTTTTTAGCAATATTGATAATTTGTGATAAATCGTAAGTAATTTGTTATAGTGTTCCAATAACTTTTCTAAAATAATTTTCAACTACCTTTAAACAAGGAGATTCTAAATTCGAATGTATTTCTTTTATGTTTGTTACCTCAGAGCTTTCACCTGGGTAAACCGATTTTGATGATTCTACTTTTATTTTAAAGCTGCTGCTTTCCGTTTGCTCCCATTTTAATTTGGTCCACTTCTGACTATTTGAAGTCGGTTTTATTTTATATATAAAAAGTAAGTTAAGTTTTGCAAACTAATTAAGCTTTCCGTACTCTGGTTAGTGTCACAGGCGAATTCCAGCAGGTCACAAAGGTCCAGGAAGGTTCTCTTCTCATCCCCCATTTTACCGCAAATGGGGATTGTGTCATGGATGCAGGTTTCAGCCAAGCTACAGAACTGGTCGACTTTGTTCTGAAAAAATAATGAATATTTAATATTCTTAAGAAAAAAATAGCCCAACGAGTTCACCGAACCGGGATTTTATATATTACACTCCGCAATTTACATCGTTGAGTTATTAAGGCTAAGAATCGCTAAAATTTTAAACTTAAATATGTATACGCAATCGCCGTTTATAAGTTATTACGTCATCTGCACTAATGAACGTACTTAACATAACAAGGATATTTATCCTTTTAACAAGATCACAGTGATTGCGTCATGTTATTGTAGTGGCTTGGAATTTGATTTTATTTATTATAAGTGATATTTCAATGTAAATAGTTTTATACGCGGTGTAACAGACATTGTACCGGATATGCATCCCATGGGTTCAGTAAATGATTCTAGACTCCCCAGTGGTGAAATTTTTCGTCGGCTTTTTCTTGAAAACTGGCCCGTTGACGCAGTGGGCAGTGACCCTGCCTTCCGCTCCGGGGGTCGTGGGTTCGATTCCTACCTCGAGTCTGGGTGTATTATCCATATGTATGTATTTATATATTTCAAAAAAAAAAATATTTGTGTATAACCGGCGACTGTTACCTATAACAGAGGCATTAAGTTGTCTACCTTAGGAACAGGCACCCGTGTGTCATATAGTCCTGTATATATTTATTTATTTATAGATTTCAATAGTCCCCAATAGTTGTATTTGAACATATGGCCGTTTGAGTGGAGCGCTGGCTGTTCCTGGGCTAAACTTGAGCAGCGATGTTAATTCGCCCTTAAAATTAAACAATGGTTATTATAACGTCGTGTTCGCCCGAGGGCGGAACGTTTCCATTCCACGTCATACGACAAATTTCTATTTCAACTTTTATTATTATTTTATATATCTATCATTTATTTAATATACTTATTCTAAATACATTTTTTAATGTTAGTATAAAAATAAAAACATTTTAAAATATATAAATCATAGATGTCCGCCGGCAGCGGGGCAAGGACCCAAGCAACCGTTGGTTGGGGCTCCAGATTGAGAAACTTCCTCACAATACGTGCCGTCTCAAGCGATACGTACAAATTCTGTATCCGATTTTTGATCCAACCAGATCTTAAGATGACGATCGAGGCTCTATTATTATTATTATTAAGAATAATATTAGTACAAATAACATATATTGCACAAACTTGTACAGTCATCAAATATTATGTATGAGAGAGTCGTGGTTTGTACACATTTTCTTCTAATTCATTTTTTTTTGCACATCCAATAAACAAAATATAAAAACGAACGGCCAAGGCGTGTTGGAATTATAAATAGTGTGTTCTATATACAAGAATATAAACGTTGTGTTTTTATATCTAAATAAATAATTAATAAAAAAAACAATCGAAAGCAGCGTATGTAACAGCAAGTGGCCTAAAGTCTTTCGAACAAGTATCTTCGAGTCTGATTTTACCAACGTCAAAATGTGTCGTGCCGTGTGACAATGGACACGAACTTAGAACCTCTGGCAGTGTATCTGGGCGCGTAATTAGTCAGATGTACTCCCCCGGCGACGCCTAACCACACGACAAGGTTAGAATTAAGTTACGCTTTTCCACTAGAGGTCGTACGTAACTTGGGGTTATGAATAAACCCGGATTAACGCAGGTTTAGCTGCACCGGAGCGAAAGTTGAGTTGGTGGGAAAATTTTGATTGAATAATCGAAAACTTAATAACTTTTCTTTGTATGACAGCAATAATAGAAGAAGCCTAATTAATGGTCAGCCTTTGATTCGGTCGTTAGGTTTAAGTAGCTCTTGCTGCGACCGGGTTATGTATGTGTAACCCATTCTAACACTGGTTTATATTTGATTTTCGACGCCCTTCATATTTCGGAACGTAAAACAGTGGGACCCGATTAATGTGTCATGGCCCTAAGATATCAATATAATCATTTTGACCAAATAATGCTTTGCGCTCAGTCCATGCATTAGCAGGTCTGAAATTCCCACTTCACGAACAAATTCGTTTTGGAAAAAAATCGTATACCTTTTTCAGTTAACATGCAAATGTATTAAGTTCATTTTTGTAAGAACTACTTTTAAAACAGTGGCTAACGAGTTTCTTGCTGAATTTTCCTATTGCCTTTTATATTTGTTTTTGTAAAAATCTACTTGACTAAAACATCTTTTGATTTCATTTTATTTCCAAACCATTGTCTTTCATATTTGTTTAAAGGCACAGAACCAGTCAATATCAGATTTTCGTTTATAAAACTCCTAGAGCCCAAAAACGTCTACAAGAGAACATGGGTAAGTTTAAATTAAGAACGCTAAGTGACAGGGAAAAGCTTTCTGGTACGTGATCGATGCCCGAACCATCTATCTTCATTGTGTTTTCTTGCAGTGAGTAGCAGAAAATTACGGTACGCTGTTAAGTATTTGGGCTAAGTTCTGATTTGCAAAAATTTTGCAAGGGCACTATATACACAAAGTTATAGTATCCTCGTAATTCCAGTGCATTTTTTTTTTGTAAAGAATTTCTATAATAATATATAATACTGAAGAGTTTGTTTGTCTAATACTAATGCCAATGGCAGTAGCAGTAACAGTGGCAGTGGCTAATACTGATCTATACTAATAAATAAAGCTAATGAGTTTGTTTGTTTGCTTGAACACGCTAATCTCAGAAACCCATATCGAAAAAGGCTATAGGCTATACATCATCACGCTAAGAATGAGTGTCCGCTTGGGCCAGTGCTATAACTTAGGAGCTTAAAAAATAGTTTTTGAATAAGGATATATATATATATATATATATTTATTTATTTTTTCTTTTTTTTGGATATATATCACATTTAAAAATAGTACACTATTATAAAACAAATTTAGTTGGCAAAACATTCTTCATTGGTTACTTCTAATGGCCTTAGTGTGATGATATGCTTACAGCCTTGGTCTCGACAAATGGGCTATTAAACACTGAAATCGATTAACACGTTAAAGCAAGCAAACATACAAACTGTTCACCTTTATATATTATAGGTAAAGCCCTATAACTTTGTCCGCGTAAAATTATTCTTGCGAAAGGCCTTAATTAGACGCCCTTAATCTGGTCCTATTATTAGATTGGATACGATTTTGTGATACGTGACCTTTCGCATTTGTATATATAATTAATTACTTATTATTTATAAAATCACACCGACAAGAAATATAACTAAAAAGTTGTTAACATTGTGATTTCAAGAGAGCGAAAGCTTAAAACTATTTTCATATTTCAAGAGATTATAAATGCAGATGCACTACTTAATAAAATAAAATGGCCGACAGATTGTAAGTTCAACGAAGTATAAAAGAGATATGAAGTAACTAACTTTGCCTTTATGAAGTTTGTTGAAGGAGTAAGCAAACGGGAGAATGACTTGTTATAAGAAAATAAATACTTTAAAGTGCTTCTCTGAACTATTCTACAGCATTTATGTGTAAATAGGCGAAGTCGACAGTCGACTCCTTTTAGTCGAAAGATTATTTTATTTTGTTCCTAGCGTTATTCTTTTGCATCGTGTGGGCATTAATGTGCGATAATTTTTAGTCTGTGTTTATATCAAAAATGATGGAAATAGACTATCTACTGATAGCTTATTGTACTATAAACATTGTACTTTCCGTATTATTGTAAAATATTTATTAAATGTATAGATAATTGATCGTTTGAATTCAAAGCGTCAATCTATTGTAGACTAAATTGTATTGTACAACGTAATTAGGTCTAGGGGCCACCTAACACTACAACAATGCTAATGCGGGCGACCAACTTCAAATGTTTGTATTCTGCGAGTTGAGTGAGAATCTTCCAAATTTGACGTGATGATAAAATTCAATTGTAAGGAGTTTGATCACGCCACCTATCGTTAAGTAGCGGTAACTTTGTGAATTCCATACAAATTGAAGTTAACTTTACTATCGCGTTAAAGTTGGAAAACTCTCACTAAGCACCCTGTTTGATGCCACTCGTACGTCCGCATTCCGACGAGTGCTTGTTTATTTTAAGCATAGATATTTGTTTTTTTTTTTAATTTCAAGTAATAACATTTGTTCGTGCCTACTTAGTTAGCTCCCAATTAAATAAAATTTTAAATGTAACAGACATATTTTATACAGGTGGTATGTATCTTCCTAGAGCGGACAGCGGTCGTCTCGTAGTCGGAACGTGGTGGATCGTCGTATTAGTTGTCGTAACGACCTACTCAGGAAACTTGGTCGCCTTCCTCACTTTCCCTAAACTAGAGATTCCTGTTACCACCGTTTCCGAATTACTGGAAAGCAGAGCGTACACCTGGTCAATAAAAAAGGGATCGTTTTTGGAAACGCAACTAAGGGTATGGTGGATTCAAAACTAAATAAATCTATAACTTAGCTGAACATTCCCATGATTGAATTCGTGTTTTTTTTAAACAATTGGTAAGCGTTAGGCAGTTCATCTTAGTTTACATGATTATTGAAGCCTATGCATTTTACACTACTAGAATTTTCGTAGGTACACTACCGGCTTTGAAAAGGTATAATATAAAAAAAACAGGTACGTAATGAGGATGCATTCCGATTTCTAAAACTTACTTATTTAACAATTATTATTTTTTTAGAATTCCGATGAGCCGAAATATAAAGCTTTGCTGAAAGGAGCCGAAACGACAGTTAGTACTAGCGATACAGAAGATAACGTCGCCGCCACCGTCGGTGAGAAATGTATTTTATTTCCTACAACTTGTAACGAGAAAACTTCTTAACTTATTTGGCTGAAATTGAGGTTTCGGAATAACAATTTTTAAGTTTACTAAGAGCCTTACCTCACCGAGACGCCGTGGCGACGGCGACGGCGACGGTCACGCAGCCATAGGTACCTGTGGTTGTCAAATGAAGTAGCCAGTATAGTCATGGCTACGTTTCTATTTTGGCGACGTTGCAAAACCGTCGCCAAGTGAATTTTACCCGTCTTAAATCTATACTAATAAATAAAGCTGAAGAGTTTGTTTGTTTGTTTGAACGCGCTAATCTCAGGAACTACTGATCCGATTTGAAAAATTCTTTCAGTGTTTTTCACGCCTATCTCATTTGAGAAAGAGGTACTGGTATCCGGACGCGCCGGCCCAATTCGGCTACAAGCGTGGCACTACCTCCATTCAAAGTTTTAATTTTGTCCGCAGTCCTCGTAACTGCTTTGTGTTTTTGTTATATTGAAAGAGACCTCACAGTTCTTAATCTGGCCCTATTGAAATCCCGTTCTTAGCAAGCGTCTTCGGACCAACCTCTTTTTTAAATTTCATCTTTGTACGTCCCATGGCTTTTGGCCTTTTGTTTTTGTCTATATATATATCACTCATCTTCTTGAATAGCGTTCTTCGTGACCTGCATCAGGTACTTCCGTACAGTTGGCAGGATGTGAAGGAAATGACATAAGGTGTCTGACAATTCCTGGGGGACCACATCACATAAACACTCCAAGTTGAAGTCCAACCCAAGTAGAATTTTCAATCTCATTTAGTTTATTGCACGCCACTTAGCAAAGCTTATAGGCCATAACGCGTATAGAAATTCAAAGTATTCTATAACAATAACCTCGCCCGTATCAAAGCCCGTGATTATGCGGAATACCCGACAATCGCAAATGGAAAAACGAATGGAATAGCAATCTATTTCAGCTTATTGCTTGTCCGCTTCGTTCGTTCGCACATTTTCTTTTAGCGCTCACTTTGAAAATGGGTGATTTTCACGAAGCAAGTTTGATGGATTTGCGCTGTGATATTCATGCGACTTATATAACGATTCAGTCTGTATATGTGGCGAAATAAAAGGGAAACTATCCTTTGTTCTAACTATTGGGGTTTGAAAGAAAAACATGATAATATTTGAAAAAACTGTTACTTAGACAATAAGATGTATATGTAATAATGTGGTGCATTTATATTTTCCTAGATAAATGTACGCCACATAATGCAAAGGCTCTTCTCTCTTCTTATCTCCTATCGCTTAGTCAAAATCGAGCGATTTTGTGAACTAAAAATCACTCTATTCACAACGTATATAACTAAGATTACGATGAAGGTAGTGTTTTAGCACTTTTTACACTTGAGAAGGATGTTTATTTGATTTAGTGTAAGAAAAAACTGATTTACAAAGTATTTTCTTAGTCTGTGTGTGTGGATCTGGCACGATCATGTTCGAAACAGTCAACTTATCACTTTAATATTTTTTATTAGCTTCAAAATTACGGCGCGCTGTATCCTGTTGCAAATGAGTGTATAATTCGGTATCGCTTATTTATAATTAATGAAAAAATAAATTTTTCCTGATCAAACCACCTAGCGGAAAGTTACCGTACAACTAAGTATTAAGCTTCTTCTAAGAAATCCTTCTTACCTGATAGCTCGTAATATTTAGAAAATATGAGGCGTGCACTTTGGATTTTCCAAACTAATTTCGTTTTCAATTCTTCTGGGAGTTCTGGCAATTATTCTTAATCAATAAATAGATGATTCGTGAAATTTTGACCAATTGCTCAGTTAATTGATAGAATCAGGCGTTACTTTGCGGAAATCCATGAAATGCATGAGAAACTAAACTACTTTGCTTTAATCCGCGATTTGGGGAGTCGCGTGTGGCGGGGGGGGGGGGGGGAGAGTGTCAAAAGATTTATGACGTCACATGTCAAAATTAAAACATTAAAAAAAATATATTAATGAATTATTAACCTACACTTAGCTTTTCTTTGTTGCAAACAATTTTGAATTGTGTGATGTCACAACCCCCTCTGGATTCCCAAATGGGTGATGATCTGTGATATGTGGATAGTCCCTTATCTATATTATATAAACAATAAAGTGATAGCACTTGGCTATGGTCCTGATAACTCAATAACTTTAAAAAAATATATTCTATCTTCATAAAAACAGAAGAAGAATAATAAAAAAGAAGAAGAAACATTTAAGCGAAAGGTCATCTATCACGAAATTTCGAAAACTGTGGGACATATGAGTATGAAATTTAGCAGGAGGTGGTTTATAGTAGGTAGTAATCCGCAAAGAACGGATTTTTCGACAAGACTAGATTAAGGGAATTTCGCAAGTTAAAATTTACGGGAACCAAGTCGCGAGAAACAGCTAGTTATGTACATATGTGTAAATCTGGAAGAGCTCATCAAAGGAATACGTGGCCTTGGTAGTTGGCAAGTGTTCAATTCGTGCTAAAAATATTAATTTTGCTTTCGGAATTAATTATCGATTAATTTATACTTAACGTCACGTACCTTCACCAAAACTTGCAACGCTAATAATTACTAGAGACTTAATTTGAAGCATATTGACTTTTAAAAAAAAAAACTTTTTAACTGTTAAATCTGTTTCTTAGTTAGACAATTAATGTCTGACTTAAGTGTTACAGTCGACCGATAAATCATAATTTCATAAACGTACATATCTGTATCTTTATATATGTATAAAACAAAGTTGCTACAGTTTTTCACCAATAAACAACGTATAATCGATAATTTTATTGATACGTGAAGCAAAAACTTTCTATACCATTTAAAGATTATTTGCCAAATTTCAATAAACCGGCGATCTCTAGTGCATATAAACATACTTTATAATATAATGCTTTATACATGCACATATACAATGCAATTGAGTGAAGCCGGGGCGGGTCGCTATATAGAGATAGGTATATACTGTATATACTCATATTCAGAGCAAGTATCGTATCCACAATCACCGGTGCTGAAGGCAGACCCACTACTAAACGCGCCGATAAACGAATCAATGAATAATTTATTTTGTAGTAATATATGCCTTATGGCCTACGTCCGAAGGCGAACACATTACAGGCTGCTATAAATATAGATAGAATAATAAATATATAAGGTCTCCTCTATCAGTTTTAGTTGCGTTGCTATAGAAACTATATAATATGACGTAATGACCGACATTTCCTTGTATCAAGTAAGGTATGATAGTGCATTGTATAACACAAGGAAGTTGTTTATATGAAGCATTCTCATTTTGTTGTAGATTGCATGTCTTGGCATGGCATGCAGCGATTGTAATGCCGGAGCCAGACATAGCTTCATTTGAATGATCATTTCAATGATCATGTAGTGTGGTCGGGGACTTTGTGTAGCTGCGCAAAGTTTCGGGCGATCTTCGAAATGGCTGGGCCGGATTTCACTGTTACAAGGAATTGTAGTCATTTCGTCATTTGAGTATATATCTCTTAAAAACTGTCTAATGTCTGCGTTGATACATATCAGATGGTACAGCATCAGAGCTTAATGCCTTATAATGCTCCTAATAGCATCTTACGTGGGAGGACATCGCCGTTCACACGTTGTCTTTACAACCATCAAATTGTTATGCTTGTATCAACCAATGACTGTTAAAAATATTCATTTTACTATATTTAACATTTATCTTTGTGTTTATGGTCAGTTTTCTCTTGTTGTATTATAAGTATCGATATTTTTCCCGAGTCTCGTACTAATAGTTACGAAATAATGATCATACGAAGAGTATGCAATTATTCCAAAGTATACAAAGATATAAAGTCTTTTATGTCGTCATATCACCAAATTATTAGATTTAAAAAAAAATAAATGACGTTCATAAGAGCTTATAAAAAAGTCTATATGAATAAATAACTTTGACTTTGATTTAAAGTAAAGAATTCGCTGGCCAATGAATATCAGAATATCTACTAAGAACAACCAACATCCAATAATTGGACACTAGAGGATCACTTGTGCATTCAACTCCGATCCCTTGGATGCATACCAACCAAAATTCTTGAGCCGCTTCTGCTAAAACCAATCAGGCTATGAAACTGTATAGTCGACCAGGAAATTTACAATTACCATTTTGAATGACAGTTCCTACTTAAAGAAAATTCTGCTAAGGGTTATTGTTAGTAATATATAACAAGGAAAAAATGGCCAAGAGCGTGTCAAGACACGCTTATATAGAAGGGTTCTGTATTCGATACGCTATAAACGTATTTTTTAAACAAAGTTGTTGTCCGATTTCGTTCAAAATAATTTTCCAAAAAGTTTTTAGCATGTTCTATAAAGATGGAAAATTTCAAGACTCTACGTCTAATAGTTTGGAAATGCTAGGGGGGATCACCTCACGAGCAGACAGACGAACGGAGAAAGCGAAGTTATAAGGGTTCCTTGTAGTACCATAGAACCCTTAAAAAGAACCTTTTAACGGCATTCGTCCTTAGCGTGGCGAACCAATTTCTTGATCGACTGACTATACATCCGGCAAGTTGACAAAGCCGAAGTCCCACTTAGTTCTTAAAACGACTAACCGCCCCTGCCTAAGCGACACTAGTGCGTGTTCAAATTAAATAAACGTGAACAAATTCCCGTTCCGCACTTCTTCGGTATCTGCTCTGTACAGAGTGTAGTTTACGCGATGCATTCGCGTGCGCAATTAGTAAGGACTTATAGGGAACGATAACAATCGACACAGTTGCATGGCGGGCGTGCCCCTTATACTGAGCTAATTGCGATTAAAAATTTAACATTACAACTCTTCCGCATCCTGTTACCTGAAGAACGCTATCATTTATAGAGTTGTTGACTGGCTCGTTGGCGCAGTGGCCTTTTTTCTAACCTATGGTGCACAAACTTGGACAGTAAATGAAGAGCAGAAGTCCAGACTTAAGGTTTGTCAGATAGCGTGTCCGTGTCCGTGTCCGTGTCCGTGTCCGTGTCCGTGTCCGTGTCCGTGTCCGTGTCCGTGTCCGTGTCCGTGTGACATTTTTAAATAACATGCCATGTAGAAATATTTTTTCCTAAAACATTCGGCCAGTGTCAGGTTTTATGGAAAACACATAAATGAGATGGTAAGAGTATAGAAAGAAGTACAGAACCAACTCAATTTACATTTAAACATATTTATCAAGAAAATAAAGAGTAATATAATTATGTATGTCATTCATATCACGCGGATCAAATAAACATCACGTTATTGGGTTGAGATCATTGCACGAACAAATATGACATTTTAATTAAATGTAAACTGAGAAATAAAAATTTCCTCGTCACGTTCAATGGGTTTAACATATTATAAATAAAGGAACGGTACCTTTTACATTATAATAAAGTTTTTACACTAAAGTCATTAAAACCACACTTTTTATTGCTTTAGAGTCGACTAATTACAGTTTATATATGACACTTTTATTCTTTGAGGTCTATTTGCTCGCAAAGTTAAATATAGGCAAAGTTTTTGTATAAGATTTGGTAGAAAGAATTTTCGAAGTATGTCGACACCGTTAAATTGTAAAAACCGTCAGTTTGTAATTTATCTCGTGAGATTGTACACTGTCAAAAGATTGTGAACTGAATATACTGCTTATAATTTATAGACCATACCAATACCAATTTGACTAGACTAAATGTCACGGATGGGTTAGTCGTGGATTTTTTTTGTTTTTATTCAGTTTTTTAATTACACCCAGAAGAAACTTCGGGAGGTCAAATGAAAGCAAATCGAGATAGATAAGATAATGTATACGTAACTTCACATAACTAATTTAATAGATTCACTTCGATAGTTTATAATATACCGAAAAATAGTACATTTCATTGTAAGCACTATATGTAGTTCACAATCTTTCGACAGCTTACAACTTCGCGAGATAGATTACAAATTGTTTGTTCTCAACGTATATTTCTATATATTCTATTTTATCGTACTGTGAATATATACGTAATGGATGATTCTTGAACAAAATCTCTTTGGGAATAGAAGAAAAAGATATTGTTAAAAAATAAATCTGGAATCATGGTACACACTCTGGATGTCAGATAGACGAGTACATAAAACACGAGACGGCTTATCTTCCAATTTGGTCGTATTTGCACAGACAACATTACGGTTAATTGGCTGGAACCCCAGGGCTATCACCCTTTACTTTGCTGAAGGTAATCGCCGAAGAAGGCATTGACATAGGGTAAATTATACCATAGCAAAAATATTTTTCTTTCTTTATTCCGGAAATATAAACAATGATATTATATTCATATTTTTTTACATAAATTAGGGACGAACGGTCACTGCAATGACTACCGACGTTCGCGAACAGCTGCACTACTAGAGGTCTCGCAGATGCGTTGTCGACATTTGAGGAGGGGTTGGAACCTCGTTCACGCCAGCTCTCCGATCAGAGTCGATATTTTGTCCACCACAAAGGGCTCGCGCCTCTTTCGCGCGGCGTTATTGGTGGGGTTTTTGAAAACATTATTATAAACGAAACCTCATAATTCTTCATCGAACCTGGAAAAAGAGTTATTTGTGGTCAAATGTCTGCTGGATACTTTTACAAGCTATTTTGAATCGTCAAATATTTTAAAAGCTCCCACCGGCTAGGAAACTTAAGCCACTGAGGAGAACCTTTTTTAAAAATATGTCTTATTTATCAAACAATAACTAGCTAACAAATAGACTCGTAAATATGTATACATACACTCGTATATATATTTGTTGTATATTCTATCTTGTTAATGTTTTCCGTCTATGCAAAGGACTACTGTATAATTTCCCATTTGCTTTCAGACTGCGATGTCGCAACGAAGCACACTTCGGGATTATCATTTGAAAGGAGCCATAATTTCGGCTCTGATATTATAAGTTCCCAGACTCAAAAGCAAAACCGAAATTTCACGTTCCCGCACAACGTTCATGTTTCGGTCTATGCTAAACTTACTCTACTATCGAAATTTTGTAGGCATTCTATAGATATAGGCAGGACTATATGATAACATGTATTATTTATTTTTTAAGATTATACATTTTTTTGTTTGTGTAAGTCCTTGTTAAAATATTTTGTTTTGTAGTTTTTTAACTTTTTGAATAAAGATTTTATTCATTCATTCATTCATTCGTTCATTCATTTATTCATTCATTCATTCGGTACAATTTTGCTATTTGTCTTGTATATTTATTCAAAAGTAATTCTTATTACGCAGAAAAAAATGAAATTACTGCATATATCCACGAAGAGATAGAGGAAACAAGAGGAATTCCCCATTGTCCTACATGCGTTGAGTGCCTGATTATTACTTAACTTTTTTTATGTTACAAAGGGCAGACGAGCAGGCGGTTCTCTTAAGTGACTACCGCCCATAGACATCTGCACCACCTAGCAGATGCATTGCTGACCTTTAATGACGAGTTTAGGCCACCGGGACGTCTCACAAACCGAACGAAACGCGAAAACAATACCATCACTTAAGGTGACAGCATTGCCGTTACTTCACACCTTATCTTATGTGAGAAAGAGGTACTGGTACGCGCCGGCCCAATTCGGCTGCAGACCAAGAAGACTGCAAGCGTGGCGCTACCTTTATCTATACAGTATTAAGTTTTGGCTCTATATTAAAGGTTGTAGTAATAAAAACCATTATTATTATTTGTTTATTTAGTCCTATGATATTAATTATTTGAGAAATATTGTGATCATAGCAGAATATAATTTATTTGTAGCCGCGATTGTTCAACGATTGATGGTCGCATTGAAATCCGCAATGTATACGGTCCTTATCCAGTCAGGAGTCAACCAGGACTTCTAGAAGAGGCTATTAAACTAAATTAATAATGAGAAAGTATTTTTATATTAAGTTTACAATATAAGTTACAATTATTCATATTGTGAGTGCCTTCGAGCCCGTGACGGGTTGTTGGCGCAGTTGGCAATGATCTTGCTTTTCACTTCGGGATTGCGTCTTCGATTCCTGTGTCGAGCTTGTTTGTACATGTATATACCACCCAAGCCCAGCACTACACTGACTTTCCGATGTGCCTCAACGCACGTTTCGCTTCGACACCGAAGCATCATCAGGTATCAAGTAACGCCTGATTCCATCAGTTATTTAAAATCTTTTTGATAACTGGACCAAAAAATAAGCGTCCACAAGATTTCACTCCTTATAAATGTAATGGCCTAATTACGTCTGTTTTTTTTAAAAAAAAAAAGAGTATACAAATCGTTCGTAATTTGTAAAAAAAGCAATGAATAGCACAATTGTTGGCGTCAGCGAAACAGAATTGTATGTCGGATATAATCTCCTCTGATTGAGAGATCACCGGTTTTAGGGCGGATCAAAACTTCGGATATTGGATGACGGATATTATTTTAGAAGTTTCAGTTATTTTCGAGAGTGTGTATGGATTTGGTAAGTTGTAAAACCATCACATATTTTGTAGATGTTCAGCAATTATCATGTTTATTTTAATTTATATACAGTATGTTGGCATAATGGTCCACATTCATCCATAACCTTTTCTGTTTTTTACTGATATTTTCATTTCAGTCTTTTTAAAAATTCAATTTATTTATATTATAACATTAAAACTCAATAATAGCTTCAATATATAAAAAATAAAAGCGTTAACAAAATATTAAATACGTTTATATATTCCCATGCAACTGAATTAACTTAACTCCAAGCCATACATTGGAACAGAATGATGTTTTTTCGGAAAACGGTTTTTTCCAATTTTTATAACTTTTTTTTAATTCGAAAGCCTTAATATTATTTTCATAATAAAGCAAATTTCAAATAAATGATGACAAAACAAAGCCATTTTTCGCAAAATCAATCTTTTATGCCAATATACATATGTACATACGTGTTGAGTCGAGTCAGTTGCATGGGAGTATATTATGTAGGGTACGAATAGCCAAAGGTACCACTTTATTTCTTATTCTTAAATATTTTTTAGTTTTTTTAGTCTTTACAATCGTCGTTCTTCGTTTATTCAATCCTTACGCCATATTTTATATCTTTCTTTTCAATTTAAATAAACATAGAAACTGCAACCAAAGAATTTCATCATAAAAAAATCCAAACATCCTACGTAATATAATCTTAATATTAGTATAATATAATCTTAATATTTAATAATGGAAAAAGTATGGATTAAAATAGTTAGTAAAAATATATTTTGGTTTATCTATGTCTTTTCAATAGCTACTAATAGAAAAAAAATTATTCTTAAGCATTGTTGAAAAAGAAACTGAATTAGTACCTCGTTATCTATTCATTGTTTATATCTTCAGAAGATTCGAGTCCTACGGTGCCCAAACTTTTTACATATTTACATCAAGGAATCTTGTATCAATATCTATTTATCCCTTGGCTTTTAATCGCCCACTGTTGGGTATAGGCCTCCCTTTGTTTCTCACCACTCTTCCCTTTCTCTCGCAGCCCGCATCCAGCTACTTCCCGCCACTCTTCTGATGTCGTCAACTTATCGTGCAAAGGGGCGAACCCGATTTTTCCAACCCAATTCAGTAACTTAAGTACTTTATATTTATATATTAAAACATATTTGTGTATAAGAGGCCTCTGTTACCTATAACACAGGCATTAAGTTGTCTACCTTAGGAACAGACGTCCGTGTGTCATTAAGTCCAGTATATATATTTCGTATATAATATACATTTGGAATGACAGCGGATTTGACAGTGAAAAGTCCCTTACTCTCAATAAACGTTATTCGTTACTATAACATTATTTTAAGCTGGAATACACTCGAAAAATTAATATTTCTACTGGCTATCTATTGTTTATTCTGTCTCAATATCTGTGTTTATTTTATTTCACCAGCTTGTATTAATAAAATAAATACGTTCAGGTTCATCAGAAGTTGTCAGAAGAAGATCGGTTAAGAAAGTAATTTCGAAATTGTTGCCTATGTACTATAAAGTACTTTTTAACTGTATCGTTTTGGTTATTGCACCTTTTTAGTCAGACGTTTTCTCGATAGTGTCTCCTCTTATGCCGGAACCAGATATAGATTCTTTTGAATGGTCATGTAGTGTGGCCGGGGACTTTTTGTAGCTGCACAAAGTTTTGTAGAACTTTGTTGTCAAGGACAAGTTCAAGGACAAAAATGTACAAACACTTTGAGCTATGTCTGAAGTGCATTGATTTCTCTTTTAATAACTTTTTCTTACTACACATCACATTTACGTTTGTCTTTTCCAACCCATGGTCATGTTACACATGAAACGAGGACTTCGTTGCCACTGATTTGCAATCTCTTCAACCTTTGAGAAATTCTCTAGCAGAGGAATTAAGCTAGTGTACTAGACTTTACACTCATAATCATTTTCATTATCTTAGAACATGGATTCACATATAATGTAGTAGTAGAATAATCTCTATAGGAAGAGAGAAGTGCATTCATATTAAGCAGAATAACATAACATAAAAAAATATTATGTTGTTAAATCAAAATTATTTTATTCTTCCGGAATCGTTAGTTAAATTATAAATGGTTGTAACATTTCAATATAATAATTAGATAGTACCAGTTTTGCCTTCGACTTCCTCACGACTTTTCCTACAGTCAATGATTTGCAAATATATGGGACATTCAATTTTGATCTTTAAATAAACAATGTTAGATTTAGTTTTGTTTTAATAATTATAAAATAAACTTGGGGTTTATCGTAACCGCGTAGGTTTTCAGAGTGCATTTATGAGGGTTATCACATTGTAAAAATTATAATATTTGGACAATTGTTTATTTGATGGTTCATTATTAAGTTTCATCAATTTTCTGCCTGAGGAGATGAAATATAAAGATCTGAATTTAGGTAAAGTCCAGTCAGAATAAATGCTTTTTCAGCTTCAAAAGCCTTTCGTCAGCGTCGTACTATTGTACTGGAATAGCTGAGACCGCTAATAATGTGGTATTCTTGTAGAATCTAAATTATCGCTCTTAGAGCACAGTCAAGAGACTACAAAAAATATTTGTACTTAGTACGTCAATAATTCAAGTCAGTAATATACATATGTTTTTCAATTTGTATTGTACTATACTTTTCAAATCCGAAACAGGAATTCCGTGGTGACGCAACGTCGCCACGAATCACAAATTAACCATCGGGGTCGTCGAACGTTTAACGAGATTTCATATTCATCTAGCACCCGGGCGCGAAATGCTTAACCTAGCGATCGAGTTAAATGCCAACCACTGATTAAGTAGGACATCCTATATATAGAAAATATATGTAGATTATGTTAAAATTATGGTAAGGTTCCGTGGTGACGCAACGTCGCCACGAATCACAAATTAACCATCGGGGTCGTCGAACGTTTAACGAGATTTCATATTTTGTATGGAGGAAACTGTTAAAGATTACTTCGGTAATCAATAACGTTAAATGGACTTTTACTAAATGCATTACGTGAACGGATTCTTCCGATACCCTTAATGCGATTCGGCTTAAAAATCTCCTTTCCTTATCTATAAAAATATTACTTAATTTCCCGTACTAATCATGCTAATTGATTTTGTTACGCCAATTTTGCTATGAATGTTGTTGGCATTACGAGTATATTAATATCACTTAAGCAACCAGCCTATTGTAAAATTATTTTTAAATAAAAAGAAAACCGCCTTCAAAAACAAAAAGGCGAGAAACTGAAAAGCAAAAAATAAATAGTACTTTCATACGACTTAGTAGACACTTACTGATGTTCTGAAGTCGGTACCAAGCCGAATAGGTTCTCCGCTAAATTGATGCAGATGGCATGTTGATTTTTAGAGATGGGGGTTTGAAATACATCTATACTTCAATATATAAAGCTGAAGAGTTTGTTTGTTTGAACGCGCTAATCTCCGGAACTACTGGTCTGATTTGAAAAATTATTTTAGCGTTAGATAGCCCATTTATCGAGGAAGGCTATGTGCCATCACGCTAAGACTAATAGAAGCGGAGAACCAAAGAGGAATGTTTCAAAATCGGCGGTGTTTTTCCCCTTTTGAAAGTTTCCGCTGCGTACGCTGCGTAAACGGTTAAAGTTTCGCAAAAAATATGTATGACGAAATTGTTCCCCTTTAAAAGTCCGCTACAGTATATGGTATATATAAATACATATATATTATGATAATACACCCAGACTCGAGGCGGAAATCGAACCCACGACTCCCGGAGCGGAAGGCACGGTTACTGCGCCAACGGGCCAGTCAAGAAATTACTCACTAGGTTTATAAAACCTAGTGAGTAAAATCGCACGCACCAGCTAATCTATTCTTCTATATATAAACAAACAAATAAAATTGGAATATTACAAACATGTAACATCGAAAAAAACTCTTCAAATGAATTAGGGTTCAACAAAAAATTGTTCGACATTAATCATATTCTTTTTAATATAAAACACATCATCGATTTGTCATATTACAATTAGAACATAAATTTTTAAGTACACAGTTCCGTAGTTCCGTTTGACACGCCATTACAGGTGTATACAATATTGTTGAATTTAACTAGATTGATGAAGAAAACGTTATACAATAACATGGAGTAATGAAGACACCAATTGCGAACGAAGCCGCGATCACTTGCTAGTGTTATATGCAATCCGTATCCGTATTGGAATATTTTTAAATAGCTACTGTCCTTAATTGACAACTTTAGTACCAGAAAACTGTCCGATGTATCTTTGAGAATTCTGTGCACTCTTTTCTTGGGGTACCTAGATACTATTGGTCCGGAAACCTAGTTTATTTGAAGCCGCTTTTAACAGCTTCTTTGTGATTAAGTAAATACATGTAATTAAGAACGAAAATGTTTTTTTACGGAGGAAGGCGATGATGATACCGCAACATACATAGTTGTTACTTCTGCGGAATCATCCTTTCCATTTGTTTGTACTACGAATGTTGTAAAAGTTCTAAAATAAATAAATAAAAGTACACCTGATACTCGTGATAGAGACTAGTCGATTTTTTATTATTTTTATTTATTTTTTCTTTTTAAAAAAAGAATATAAGGAATACTTTTTAGGTATGTCTAATATTCCTTTTCTCCTTCTACTAAGCTTAAATTAAAAGCTTGTATTA
This sequence comes from Charaxes varanes, assembly GCA_024363005.1. Classification (NCBI taxonomy): domain Eukaryota; kingdom Metazoa; phylum Arthropoda; class Insecta; order Lepidoptera; family Nymphalidae; genus Charaxes; species Charaxes varanes. The sequence goes on along the minus strand of JANCMC010049391.1, from coordinate 1,609,989 downwards.
GGAGTGGGTGCGACAATACCCTAACGGTGTTGGGTTTGAACCGGGTACCTTGCGGATTTCAGTCCATACCTTATACCGTTGAGCTATTGAGGCTCTAAAGGAGTCGATTTGATTTTGGCCTTTATATTAGCAGTTTTATTTTTAATTCTCGATGTGTCAACGACTTTACAAAGTCCTATTATGATGAATCTACATTCTGAAAGTTCAAACATTTTATCAAACGACTCAACACTAAATCGCTGAAGGGTGAAATATGTGGGGCTATATGGACCCGATATTTGCGGATTTAAAAAGTTTCCTTTTAAAGTTGCATTGTGTTTTTAGGGAGGGTTAAGTGGCTGCTAAAATGGAGCGCGGTTCTTATTATTTCAACACGGATTAGTGTAAGATTAGAGCCTTAATCCTTGGGCATCCATGAGCATTTTAGGGTCGTTAAATAAATATGGCAGTTCAAAGTGGTACACTATTTGTCTAGGGTCATTAGTTTTGTTATCGTTTATTCTTTATATTATGGTAATTCGAAGCTTTTTATGTATTACTGGCTGTGCCCGCAACTTCGTCCGCGTAAAATGATGTAAAAATAATAGATTCAATTTTAGCGTGGTGATATATAGCCTTCCTCGGTAAATGAGCTATCTAACAATGCCTTCTTCGATAAATGAGCTATCTCACAATGCCTTCTTCGATAAATGAGCTATCTCACAATGCCTTCTTCGATAAATGAGCTATCTAACAATGCTTTCTTCGATAAATGAGCTATCTAACAATGATTTCTTCGATAAATGAGCTATCTAACAATGCTTTCTTCGATAAATGAGCTATCTAAAAATGCCTTCCTCGATAAATGAGCTATCTAATACTGAAATATTTTTTTAAATCAGACCAGTAGTTCCTAAAATTAGGGAGTTCAAGCAAAGAAACAAACTCTTCAGCTATATATAATAGTATAGATTTGAATCATTATTTAATGTAGTTTCATTTGACCTTCGTCACCTTTTCTAGAAAGCGAAAATGGTTAATAAAGATTGAAGAGCTAATTTAAAATAATAATAGTGTAAATTGTTTTAGAAAACTGTTCCCTAATTGCCCAATAATGCGGACGGCGCAATGTTTATCTGTTCTAATATATAAAGTTGAAGAGTTTGTTTGCTTGAACGCGGCTCTTTTTCTATCTCTGGCTCTAAGTTCGCTTGGTGTAAACCCATCTTAATAGGGTTCTGATTCGCAACCCGGATGATACAGATTCGTTAAGACTGCAACTATATTGAAGTCCTGAAAATAAATATATTTTGTATATACTAGTATATGCAACTAGAGATAAACAGATTAGTAATAATTTATTAACCTAACTAAAGCCTCACAGATGCATTACTGGCTTTAAAAAAATATTGAGGTTCGTTTTAAGACGAATGAACTCGAACACCAAAGCTGACAACCGGAACCACATACATTTTTTACTAAGCTAATTCCTTGCAAATAGCACAATTGTAGACTCTTGTATATTAAGGCGTAATCTTAAATTTGTTTTTATCGTTAAGTATTTATTTATTATTAATATAAAGTTCAATTAATAAAATAGACGAAATAACGTGCGACGAAATATTATTCATTGGCACCTCTGTTGACTGTTATCAATTTAATATTTTTACTGTAATTGTGTTTAACGTTGTCTGTCAGCGCTAAATTGAATTTTGTATTGAATTTATTCTTTACGTGATTGCAATTATGACAAATTCGGTTATATTCGGGTAAATTCGGTTATTCTATTATTTTTAGTTAAAGAAGTTTATTGAAGATATACTTTTACATAAAGGAAAATGTCGGTAACTTAGACTTATATTTATTTATTGCATGTAAATATTGTGATTTATGTTTTGCGGAATAATTAGTAGCGGTATAATTAACGAGCGTTGTTTGTTGAAGAACTCCATTACAAATACAAGGTGTGCGTCTACTATATATCGGGAATTTTAAACGATTTTAACCTTTATAGTTATCGCCATAAGTGCTACTAAGGTAACAAAGTGCTTTCGCGAATTAACTGTGCACAATTACATATAGATTGTGTGCTGTTATAATTGGTTTGACTGCATAATTTCTCAGCGACATGCAAACTTATTGTTTGCTTGAGCGACTTAATAATTTTATAATAAAGGCAAACAATTGCTATTCTTGGTGACATACTCTTAATCAAGTGATCTACTTGCATTTTTGTATTGTGAAAAGGCACCAATAGGTGCAAGGTGTTTGGCGAGGAAAGAAAGGTGGGAGCGTGGATCAATAAGCTCAACCACCGCAAAGGAAGATCTTCAGTCTGAGCTAGATGGAGTTGCCCGTGGCGGCCGCGCCTCTCCGGCAGTTGTTCGTCGGGATTGTACGTACGTAGAAACTTCGTTATCGTGAGTGGCATTTTGTATGGCACGCCACAGCCATTGTACCAGGCCCTTCGACCTGTCCATACAGCGCCATCTGGTTAGCTTTGGTATACTTTTCCACTTAAAGTATTTTCAATGTGAAAAACGAAAATGAAAAATGTTCCGCACCTATTTATTGAAAATTTACTGTATCTTACTTGTTATTTTACTTAGCTAAAGCTAATTAGCTTGTGATCATTTTAAGAAAACGTTTTTGCTACAATAAAAGGTTATTTTGGTGATTCTATTCACGGAAGTGGCTTAGTATTATTGCCGATAAATTTTAGTGAGCATCACCATCACCATCACCATCACCATCATCATCATCTTCTTCTTCATCATCGTCATCTTCATCATCACCATCACCATCATCATCTACATCATCATTATCATCATCTTAAAAGTTCCGTAGTCCCCTTTCATAACATCCACAAAAATAAGAAGCAATCACAACAACAGTACAAGCTGTTTGCTTAAAAAAGAATATTCCACTAATGGTGACGATCCTTGTTGAATCTAGAATAACACCCCCTAATCTTACCTTTTAAATCTTACCACGGAATCCATTAAGTGAGGAAATGCATTTCATCATTCCACATTAAGAGCTCCGCTTCCCTGTTCGGTGGTTTTATTTTAATTTCAAGTAAAAAAGCAATAATTGTTACCCATTTACTGTAACGGAAAAACGCGTGCATTCTCCATTATCCACCTGAGTACGGGAAGTAATTTACTTACATTTATTTAACAAGCACATAGAAATGCTTAAACTCATAGACAAAGAGACGTTAGATTCAATCCACCTTGTTCTGGTACAAGAGTTTTAAATTTAACTATTCAATCCAAGTATCGCCACAAGTAAATAGGTTTTATTTTAAAACAACATACACAGGACTATAATATGATACACGGGCCTATTTCTAAGGTAGACTACTTAATGCCTGTATTATAGGTAACAGACGCCTGTCATACACATAATCGAATCCTCGACCCCCGGTGAGGAAGGCAGGGTCATTGGCCACTGCGCCAACGGGCCAGTCAATTCAAGTCAAGATACTCTTTATCTATTCACCAGCTGTGTTCACGACTTGGTCCGCGTAAAATTAGTTAAAAAAATAGATTCAATTTTAGCTTATATATCTATATCTAACACTGAAAGTTTTTTTCATATCGGTCGGGTAGTTCCTGAAATTAGCGCGTTCAAGCAAACAAACAAACTCTTCAGCTTTATATATTAGTATAGATAATTGATAATTATTTCTTTTTTAATTTTAATTACTGCCAGAGAACAGCAATTACCGCTTTAATTCACGTAAAAAAGGTAGAAATGAAATCTACATCACTGTTGCTTTTATGCGTGTATAATTAAATTAATCCGATAAATTTAAACGGAATATGAAATACAATTTTACCTTTACAATATAATGGATGTCCTCGTAATACGGAGGCCAATTAAAAATGGTTGCATTTTATCCATTGTCATTGCAGACATAAAAGATATACGGTTTGTTACATCGCATGATAGTTCTCGAAGACGGAATACAATGAATCTATTTGATATTGTAATGGATTATGCAAATCCGAACAGATAGGACTTAGTAGTAATCTTCAAGAATAGAGCATAATTATTTCTCAATCGCCGCTAACGCATCTGCGAGCCTTCTTGTAGTGCAATCACTCCCAGGGGATAGATCTTCCTTTATCTGTCCGACAACTGGTCAGATCCACCACGGGTACGCGACTCCGGAGCACCTTGGCTGCGCGGTCTTTCACACCTCTTTCACACATAGAATCGGCGTCAAGTGGAGGCTATGCTGTCACGTCAAGTGATGGTATTGGGTGAATCCATGGAATGCTAAGAAATTCGTCTCTATATCTAATGAATGGACCATTTCAATATGTTGTTCAGAATATTTTTCTGCAGATGCTGGTATTTTTTAGAGGCTATAGTATTTGTCATTAATGGAGCTAGCAGACAATGTCTTGCAAGAATTTTGGCTCTTTGCTATTTGGCAGTTAACCAATCTCCTTCATGTCTTTTCCATAAAATGTAAAACTGGCTCAATGTTTTGAAATAATAAGTTTATATGGTAAAGTTATAGTCAATCAAAAGGTTTAGTACGAACATCATGTATTTGAAGTATTCTGAAGTACTAAGTCAGCATCTTTTTGTATTTTTAAATAATCTTTAGAATTTTCCTTTCTTTCATTTCTTTTACACCTTTCCTGAAATAAGTGCAAGAAAACAAACAGAACTTATAGCAGTCAAGTTTGAGTGACTAATGAACAACAATTGATTATTATATATAAAGAAAAATAAATTAACATAATTGACAATATAGTTGAATGATATATGACATTGACAAGGGTTTTAATTAAAGCAGACTTGAATAAAAAATACTTTTTTTAGCTTTGGATGACATTGGTCATGGGGCGCGTTGGATCAGTGGCAGCACTGGGACGCCGCGCGGGCGCCGCTCTGGCTCTGCCCCTGGTGCAGCGCCCCTACCAGCACCCACTACAAAGCCCCCAACACCTCCCGCTGTTGTGAGGTCAGCCTCAGCTGCTAATACAGGCACCCTGGGACGAGGGACTCTTGGTATGTTGTTTGAATATTGTACTGATTTATAGAGTGAAAACTTCTAGGCATGTTGGGCATTTTTTGAGATGAAAAAGCCATTAAATTTGTCTTCAAACACTCCATAAGCTACATGCATACTTTTTTTTGTGTACAAAAATCACAAAATCATTGTTCAATAAATGGTTGAATTTGTCGTCACTATTACTAACGTCTCTGATAATTCATTTTTATTTCTGTTAAGACTCCTGGAGTCCCAGTGTTTTTTTCTAGGTTCACTTATAATTGCAAACTGAATTAAGTATTTTGATTTCTTATTAGTAAATACAACAAAAAAAAAATACAAAATAAGCTTATTTAATAATATGTGAAGGTACTATGAGTTCAGGTTGTAAAAGTTCAAAAATATTTTTCAGTTTCTAGACTACTTAATAAATAATAATAATAATTCTTACAGTGTAAATCAACATTCTGTGCGCAAATTTTGTAACTTGTTGGTTATGTGCAATAATTCCTAAATAATTTTGTACTGCTGTGTTGGTGTCGGGTAAAACAAAACAGCCCGTTCAAATTTTTTTAATCTTTTTCATTTAGACATGTGACGTCACAAAGGTTTTGACCCCCCACCCCTTATTGTGTGACGTAATTTGTCATCAATTTAGCGGATAACCTATTTGGCTTGGTACCGACTTCAGCACAACAGTAAGTATCTACTAAATCGTATGAAACTAAATCTAAGAATAAAATATATTTCGAAATCAACAGTAGACACTAGACATAAATTGAGACTTCATCTTTACTCATATTACGTCATTAAAGTAAAATTTATTTGTATTTCAATAATTTTGACATTAATATTCAATGATAAAGTAGGCCAGTAATTACTTTAATAACCTGCGTATATCTAAAGTACCAAAGTCGGATTTAAAAAAGCATTACATTCCACATTTACTATAAACAAAAAGACATAAAATATAGGTGTATTAATATTATTTAGAGCCTGCAGTTCATAGGCCTCCATACTCTCTTTTGATAAGGTTCTGTCTAAAGTAATACGTTGCCAATCTCTATTATAACGATCCAAGTTATTCCTCCGTCTCATATTTAGTCTGCCGCAATGTCGTTTCCGATCTGGGATCCATAAGGAGGAGGTTTTGGCCCAAAGATCATTCAGGGAAATATTTCAAACGAAATTAATGTTGTAGTTGTGCCAATATTGAAGACATAAAAACTAAACTTGCCGCCGTATAAATACAAGTAGACGAAAGACCTACAACTTTCATGCGGTCAAATATAGATGTCACTTGAAACGTCAATATTAATTGAATCTTAATTAGCTTCCCATGCTGACATCGATATCAATAACGATGTATCACCCTTATCGCACGTCCCTAAATTGTGCTGACAGTTATATCTCTGGTATGGAATTAATTTGAATTTGTAACTACGCGATTAAAATATCACTATTAGCAGTTTAAATTTATGTGACACAGGAAATACCGCGATACTGGATTTTTGAGATTTGTGCCGTTCGTTATGATAAAGTTTTGACTTTTTTGCTGATATTTGTAGTACTTACCTACATTACGTAATCTCTTTGGTATATTTATCCATAAGAAAATTACGTTACATCTAAGAATTAGAAAAAAAAATTAAAGAAACATTTCGAATTAGACTTCTTCTCATAAAGCATGATTGTTGTAAATTGCAAGTTCTAGTATTTCAGAACCAATACGACTAAAAAGAGCACGTCCATTTATCTTTGGCCGGTAACACATCTAGGAGTTATTATCATCATTATTATAATTACTTAAAAATCCATTATGGCCAACTACAAAAGCCTCTCTAAAAAAAGAAATAAATAATCACATTGTGATTTGGTACCTCAATTTGGACGCCTATGCGGGGAAGCTAAAGTAAGTAAGTATAAGATGTGTCCATGAAAGAAGAAAGTAGACCGAGAATTGTGAGGCCTTTGCCAAGCAGTGGGACACAAAAGGCTAATGAAAAAATAAAAAAACATATAATAAATACTCTTCTAAACATTTGTAGAGGACCAGTGCGTCGCAGTGCGCGTTACGCAAGACATGGCAAGTCGGACACAACAAGTCGACGGTCAGTGGATTACAGACGGTTGCGTCAATGACGTAACGGTCGCTTTGAGCCCGAGTGACATTGATTTCAAATTTGAACTTCAAATTTTACGGAACATCAATCACGGTGATTATATCAACGCGGCTCGCTAAATTAATCTGTGCTGTTTTGTTTTTTTTATTTCTCTGTGGAATCAGTTGCCAGCTTCGGTATTTCCGAACAGATACGACTTAGGGACCTTCAAGAAAAGAGCATATTCATTTCTCAAAAGCCGGCAACGCATCTGCGAACCTTCTGGTGTTGCAGTTGTCCATGGGCGTCGGTAGTCACTTAGGTGAACTGCCTGCTCGTTTGCCCCTTGTTATATTCTAAAAAAAAATTTAATTAAAATGTTTATTCACCGTTTTTTGTAAACACTTATGAAAGTCATTTTTTAGATTAATTATTATTATACTATAACAGTAGAAACATCGCTTAAAAATGATCATTGTAGAAAGGATATACTGCTTAATATTCGTCTCGTCCATAGATTGATTTTATTTTCATTTAAGATACTATTTCTATTAAGAAGCCAAAAGTGAAAACCGAGGTGAGTTGCGGTTACATAATAGTAGTCAATTAATATATTTTGTGTCTATTTATAAAACTGGCGATTATAGCTGTTCTATATTTTAATAGCTTTCGTGTCAATTTATTAACTGACTATTTAGTGACACCGTTCACAAAACGTTATATAAGTGATTGTATGGCTTTGAAGTTATATAAATATATATATAGTAGCTTCAACCCGTGACAACATCTGCGTTGTTTTCTTTAAATTTCATACAAACTTTAAGCCTATATTTCACGCTGTTCAAATTTCATTCTCGTGACAAAAGTAGTCTATGTTCATCACCAAGGTTTAATCAGCTCTATATCGAAATTTAACAAAATTGTTTCAGCAGTAAAACGTGACAGACAGAGTTACAATCACATTTAAAATATTAGTAAGGATAAGCTAGCACATGCGTTGCTGGCGTTTATTGACGAGATTAGGCCATCGGGAAGTCTCACTAACCGTACGAAACGCGACAACAATACCATCACTTGACGTGACAGCATTGCCGTCACTTCACACCGATCTTATTTGAGAAAGAGGTACTGGTATACGACCCTATTCAGTACAGACCAAGAAGACTGCAAGCGTGACGATATCTTTAATTAGATAGACAAGAGTAAAAAAAAGAAGGATGGAGTAAAAGAATATAAAAGTAGACGGAGAGAAGAGAAAGGATGCGGATATTACTCTCACTGACGATGCAGGGGGAGTGACAGTGCAGCTAAGGTAGTCCGGAGTCGCGAACCCGTGGTGGGTTTGACCAGTTAACGGACAGATAACAGGAAGATTTACCCCCTCTGTAGAGTTATTCCATAGTCACATTTTGGCAAACCTCCATTGACCGTAAGCCTCTTATAACAAGGAAAGGTCTTAACTAAACACAAGAAATAACAGCATTCAAATTTACCAAACCTTTTTACGACGGAATAAATATTTAAGATGCTTAGAACACTTGAAGAAGGGTCCCTTTTCAGACGCAGTTCTTTCTAAGATTAATACTTCCGCGGAAAAACCTTTTCCTTATATCTCAAAATCGCAGATGCGTTGCCGGACTGTGGCCAATGAGTGCTTCCTCAAAAAGGCCCCAAAATCGAATTGATTCTTATATACCGCGCTTAAAAGCCAGATTTTTTAGTGTGAAAAATTAGGTATGGGGGGGGGGATAAAAATTTTATAAATGTTAAGGTGGAGTATGGTCATAAAAAGTTTGGGAAACACTGCACTAGACCCGAATTTAATAGATATTATGATAAAAAAATATCTCTAACTTGTTTATATGATACGAAAATATTTTCACCGACCTCTTATCACTATAGATTCGCTCTAAAATGTGTTCAAAGGATTCCCAATATAATATATATATATTGATTCCTTGAGTCTAGAGTAATTTTTACAACAACTCCCTTTCTTTGCAAATCATAGGTAGTATTCATCTAAATGTGACCAAAAATAATGCCTCCATTGAGCTTAGAACAATCTGTACAACGTTGCTGTTTTCCTAATCACTGGTTGTTATAAAAAGAGAGAAGTAAGGGCACAGTTGTGCACATCTGGCATACGAAAACACCATTGTTGTGTCGCGCCGATATCGCGCCGGCACACCTGCTTGGCCAGCCTTCGACTTTTCTATGCCAACAATCTAGGATTAAAAAAAAAAATAGTCGAAACAACGCATGCACTGGAAGCGAATTCGTTCTGGTAGTTACAGCTTACTGTAACCTATTTTTTATTCTAACATTTCAAAAACTAGTTGACACTAGTTTTGTGTAGACATCTCGGGTCACTCTGCGTCTTTTAACGCATGTTTCACGAAGAGTGTTACGAGGAATTGTTTTTCACCATCGGACATCGCACCCGAATCCAAAATTCCATCTCCACCTCCTTGGTGTCTATAAATCCACAATCGTGCGACTTACTAGGAGCTCTTTTCGTCGCACAAAACCTTTGTGAGACCAGTTGCCAGCTTCAGTTTTTTCGAACCGATATGAATTAGTGACTAAAAAGGTATATTAATTTCTCAAAGGCCCATAATACATCTGCAATCCCATAGTGCAGTTGTCACTCAAGTAAAGAATTTAAAGGTACTATTATTGCTTAGATATTGTAGATTATGGACATCAAAATAAAATTTCGAATTTAGACTGACACTACAATTTTATTTAGATAATATAACCTACATTTTTGGCAGTCGCTCGCTAGTGGCTTTATCGTTCATACGGAAGAATTCAACGCGTGATACACATTTTAGTCTACCTCAATATTACACAGTTGAGTCGTTTTTTAAAAAAATAAAACCTTCTCTTTGAACTAATATGTCAGTAATGAAACATTAGCGTCCTTTGAATACTTTGACTTAATTAGAATTAATAATTCGACTCCATTAAACATATATACTCTATAATATGTTGATTACATTACACTGGATCCGAGTAGAGGCCAAAATGGTACCTCCTGAAATCATCTATAGAAGTCTTTAGTTAAAATTGCATTTTATATTACTGTATAGAGCCTTGCGGATTTTAATACTTCCTTATACCGTTGAATTATGGAGGCATCATAATATTGATATTACCGTCAATTGGTTTTCCTTAAAGTTTAGTGTGCATAGTTTTTTTATGATAGATTTCCTTACTATCTTTTGCCGTTAACACTTTCCCATTGGGTCCAGTTTTAGATTGTTGTGTCTTTCCAATTGTATAAAAAAATATCATGAATTAGACGAAATTATAAATATCAAAATTAATTACCATGAAAATTGAGGTAATAACTTGTCATTACCCACTTGTTGTATCAAGATGGGCCTGGTCATCACAGTCGTCGCATTTGAAGATGGAAAGACGAAAATAAATGTTTCACGAAGATTCTGGGTACCCCAGCCGTCACCTTCCCATATGGTATACAGAAAATAAATGACGAAAAACGATGTCGGACATTACCTTTTTATTTAAAGATGAAACCATAACAAAGCGTTACAACCTTGGCGTTTGAAGATGATACGATAGGGTATCGCAGTCAACACCTTCGAAGATGGTTACGACTGTGACAAGTGTAACGCTAGGATGTATGTGGGTTGTTTACAAGAACGGACGCGTGCGCATGTTATGTGTGCCGGTAATCGGTTATCATCGGCGAGAGTGATCGTGTTATGTCACCGGTGCGCGGACGGGGGCATCGATTTCACTCAAATTATTTCCGTAATGACCTTTTAGCATATCATATTAACATGGAAAGTTTTAAATCTCTTAATTTAAAAGTATGGATATCCTTAGGAGGAGAGGGGAACTTTGCGGATGGGCAAAGCAAAACTATACGGGTTCCTTGTAGGACTAAGGAACCCTAAAAGTCAGGAATGAAATATGCAAGGTAGTCTTGCTAGAGACTTCAAAAATTGTGACTCTATTTATACGAAGGGATACGACTTGGGGACCATCAGAAAAGATCAAACTTGGTTTTCAAAGCATATACAGTACTTCTGCAGTACTTCTGGTAGCGCAGTAAAAAATTAGAGCCCCGATAGCTTCATGCTAGAAGATTAGGAATGAAATCCACAAGGTACCCGGCTCAAACCCTGACGCCGCTGGGGTATTATCGCACCCACTTCTGACACAAGCTTATAATTTAAGCTTAGTAGGGGGGCAGAGGATATTAGACATACCTAAATAGTATTCCTAATATTAAAAAAAAGGTACAGCACAAGCTGTTTTTGACACAGTAAGGTTTCCGTATTAAACTAATTCAATTTTCTCGTTTGATATAGATTACATGTATAATATAGCTGTTATATAATACTGTTAGAACATCGATATTAAACTTGTATTAGAGGATTATAGAAGAAGCGGTCCGCCCCGGCTTCGCACGTGTTTACTTTATCCTAGTTTGCACACGGATCCCTTACTTTTTTGAAAATATTTCTATCTCCTATATTCTTTAGGGTACTAATGGTAAATTAACAATACTTAAGATTGTCATGGCTACGCGTTTATACCATTCAATCATTTATGTATTTTTGTGCCTCAATCGATTGGCATTAGAGTGCGTAAAGTTTTATTTTAAACATTAAAACAACCTTAGAATTCGCACACTCTCATCCATGTAAACTAAAATTGTGCCAAATTTCGTATACCCCAGTACGCGCGATTTTCGCAAAACGATGCCGAAAGTTTTTGCTTCGCACATTAATCTATACTAATTTATAAAGCTGAAGAGTTTGTTAGTTTACTTGAACGCGCTAATCTCAGGAACTACTGGGCCGATTTGAAAAATTCTTTCAGTGTTAGATAGACCATTTATCGAGGAAGGCTATGGGCTACACATCGTCACGCTAAGAATTTCCACCTAATTTTCCGTGGACGAAGTCGCGGGTAGCAACTAGTATAATATATAGAGACATAAGAAATAGTAGAGATATATAATATTAATTGGAATTCGAAATAACTAAGATATGTCATATTATTTTCGTAGCATCCGAGTGCAGGAGGTGAGGGGTGGGCCACTTGACATACATTCTTCGGACACAAAGAAATCTTAAGCCAAACATAGAGTAGGCTTTCTGCAACCTTTTAGACATATTACAAGATTCTGACAGTTTAACGCACAGACGCCAACCTCGGTCTCTCTCTTCTCTAATCTCTAATCTCCTTCTTCTACCTAGTTTTGTCCCGGTTTAGTATCAGGGTCCGCTTAAATTGCAGAGGATGTATGGGGCGAATGAAGATCACCGACTGCCGTCTGATGTCATCCCCGGAACCTCGACAATCTCTACAATCTCACGATTACTACCACTCATTAATATTATTCGGGAGCAACTGTTTAACGTACCTCCCGAAACATGGAGGAGGTCGAATATGAAAATCAGTGTTAGAATTGATCACTCTCTATTATCCAACCACGTAGCCGAGTTTGTTTCTTTTGGGCAGGACTGGCTATAATACCCTGGAACTTCACGTACTGCGGCTTTACTTTTGCATGAGCTCTGTCTAAGCCAAGGTAGAAGAAGTAATGCGACAGTGTTAGAGCTGGTATAATTACATGCGCCAAATGGTTATGCGATAGCACGGAGAAGAACTTTATTCTCTTTACCGCGATGTAGAACTTTACTAGGACAGCAGGCCCCTCTTACTCGGGCATTGCGCTGGCTTAATGATTTACTTTATAGGTATCCGGAATTAGACATTTTTCACCTCAAACCTTATTATTAATAAAAATGTTGCGAGAATCTATTATCCAGCCATGATAGTTTTCAGAAATTTATGTATTAGTTCTTAAGAAATCTATGTATTTTGTCCACAAATTGGGACACTAATGTATTTTGGGTTTTAATATATCAATAAAGTAAAATAAAAAAATTTATACGTGGTAAGAGCTGCTTCAAATCCCATTTTCGCGAATAAAAGTAGCCTTTATCCTTCTCCAACGTCCGATCTATCTCTATACTGAAATTCATCAAAATCGGTGACGGTTTAAGGCGTGAAAACGGAATAGACAGAGTTACTTTTTCATATTTCATCAACTATATTACAGTAAGAATATGACGTGCGGACCCGGAAGACGTTGTCTTCCCAGTAGACGTTGTCTTGTTTATATTATTAAATATACGCGATTATTGCATTGAACATTTAGTTTGCCAAATAATGTTATGAAAAAACGAGATAAAAAGCATCCTATGTATTGAGTTGGTCCAAAATTACAGATAGCAATGGAATTTGATCAAAATCTGTTCAGTAGTTTTAAACTTTGTCACGGACATACATCTTGATGCGACATTTCTATGTTATTTATAATTATAGTTAATTATAATTTCAAAAATCTTTTACTTGAGAAAAATATTTTCTTCAGTTTACATAATAATAAAATTAAAATGCATATATAACTAAATTAATATGTACAGAAAAAAATACCCACCTAATTTAAGAGAAAGAGCACAAGATATTATTAAATTTAATTAATCCTCAAAAAACACTAAAAATTATCACAGTGTACAACATTTAAGCAACATTTACGAATTTTTGAGACAACAAACACTTATTAAATTTATTTTTTAGAGTCCAAAAAACTTTTAATTAATTTATTTAAATTAAGAACAGGAAATATTTACAGGATCGATTTAAATTTTTATTTTTAAGGATATTTTGAGTTAATTTTATACATACATATAAATAGAGAGAAAAATATATAAATATTGATAAGAACAAAGGACTTTTAAAATCATACAAGTTATTCCCTCGCACGTGACACCTGTGGCTTGCCGAATTTTTATATTATAAAATATATTATACAGTTTTAATGATTTATAATAATCGGAAAAATTTAAAATTACGACTGTGAATAGAAGTTTAAGGTGCTTTAGGTGAAGTAAGATTTTTGGAAAATTGGTTTGAAGGGGGTTGGAGCGACCACCTCTCGCGGCGTCCCGAAAGCAACTGAACGTTCGCCGGGCAACCGAAATCTCGCAAGGATATCCCGATTTATCCGACCACAAATCCGCCGACTGATCCGGGGACGGATCGCAAGGTGTATATTTTCATATAAAATTATCCTTTAACTTGTAACAATTACGTAATAACGTCTGAAGCTATAAATTGAAAAAAGTTGTATGCGAAAAATAATGCGAATATAAAACTGTTGATAAACGGAATGAAATATTTTTCAAGACTTAAGCTACGCATAAATTACTTTTTTAACAATATTAAGTACACTTTTAGGTGAGGTTTTCGGATAACAAACCTCCTCCGTGTTTCGGAAGGCACATAAAAACAGTGAGGTGAGTCCCGGTTAATGTCACTGTTTGATATTAGTCCTGGGGGTTGTAAATTTTATCAACAAATTATTACATAGTGTTAAAAAAACTAATAATAATATAGATACTTTTATATAAGTACTGGTAAGAACTGCTTAACCTAGCCATCAACTCTAATGCCACTGATTAAGGTACGACCTCCTTCAATATTGCCGACTCCAAGGAGGATGTTCTCAAACGTTGGTTTATTTTATACTAGCTCTGCCCCTAGAATTAAATAAAAAAAGATTCAAGTTTAACGTGATGATATATAGCCGATAGCCTTCCTAGATGGGCTATCTAACACTGAAATAACTTTTCAAATCGGATTAGTAGTTCCTGAGATTAGCGCGTTCATGCGACGAAACAAACTCTTCAGCTTTATATATTAGTATAGATGTACCTATTTACATCTATACACACACATAGCATACCTATGGTAAGTTACGCGATTACTACACCAATCAGTAGGTGTCTACTAAATCGTATGAAAGTACCAACAATTATTTGCTTTTTAGTTCCTTGGTGTTTTTTGAAAGCGGTTTTCTCATAACAATAGTTTATTATGTAATCAATTCCTTACATATACTTGTAAAAGTAAAGAATAAAATAAAGCATCTTTTCATTTGAATTATTTTTCAATACATATATAAAGAAAAAGAAAGCAAGACATTTATTTGCCTCAAAACACGTTGTACGCAGATATACAGACGAATAATAAAAAAGGGAGACACATAAAAGCCCTTATAAATCTATGGTAATATTATAAAAAGGATTTGATTGTTTGTTGTAAGAGGCTCTGAAACTACTGGTCCAATTTGAAAACTCCTTTCACCATTGGAATTAACTTAGGCGATATAATATTTTCAAAAAAGTTTGACATCCCTATGAAAACTTGGATAATGTAAGTAGCCGTGCGAAGCCGGGGTAGGCCGCTAGTTAGAACAGTGAGATAGCTGAAAAGGTGGTCTCTGAGCTTATTTATTAGAAGTCAAAGAATTCCCTCTTCCAACGCTAATTTTCTGAGTGCACCTAGTTGCCTCCACGCATGACAGTACCATAAAAGTCTTTTTATATTTTAGTCCGCTGTTGTAGCACTGTACACGTAGTACCACTACGAGAAAACGCGTAGCACTTCTACGAAAAAACTCTTAGCGCTGCTATGAGAAAGCGCGTAGCACTGCTACGAAAAACTGATAGGGCTGCTACGAGAAAACACGAAGCTCTGCCACGAAATACCGCGTAGCTTTTACAACTTTTACTGTTACAGTGTACTGTAGAGACTAACGCGTCTAAAAATAATCATTTTAATTGAAAAAGAAGTGAAGTTTTCTATATGCTACTTACAAGTAGTGTAAATAGCAAACGGGAAAAAAGATAATATCACGCATGTCATGTTGGCTTTCAAACGCTTTATACTTATGTTTTTAAGAAAATAATAATTTGTGTGTGAATTTTGTGTAAAAATAGCTAACAAAACAGAAATAAAGATAAAGATAGATGTCTCTAAATCTCTTTTTCTACTTATTAGAAGCTCTCCCTGACTTTAAGGAAAATTTATTTAAAAAAAAGCCACTTAAATTCGTGATGTCCTCTCAAGTTATAAAAGAAACAGTTCTATTTTAAACGAACAATACGCCGCGACTCGCCGGTCATCTTAACTCGCCCCACAGCCACATCCTCTGCAATCTAAGCGGACCCTGGTATTTAACCGGGATAACGCTAGAAAGAAGAAGAAGAAGAAGACTAATATGTAAATTTTTATTAGACATACGTAATCTTTACACTTATTTGATTATTTTAAAATACTATATATTTTTTATTATATCTTAAATATTAATATTATTTTAACTAACTTAAGATCAGAGAGAAAAAGAGAACTTAGCGAAAAGTATTCCTAACATTGTTTTTTTTTTTTACAAAAAATTAAAAGCGTACCAAAAAAATCTTATGCTACTCATAACAAATATCTAATAGTAGATTGTTGCCGAGGTGCAGAAAACGGTTAATTGCCGGACGAGTAGAGTTTGACAATACGAGTTACGCAATTATTGTTTCTGCCGAGGCTTACATAGTGCTTTTTAAAAAAAAAATGCAAGGGAATAAACCAACATTCTGTAGGAGAATTATTATTAATTTCTTTTAAATAAATAATGTGATACACTGAATAATTTACAAAATAACAGATTAATGAGAGCCTCAATAGTTCAACGGTTCAAGGTATGGACTGAAATCCGCTAGGTACCAGATTCAAACCTCACCTCCATTGGGGTATTGTCGCTCTTAATACAAGCTTTTCATTTAAGCTTAGTAGGAGGGGAAAAGGGAATATTAGACATACCTAAAAAGTATACCTAATATTCTTATTAAAAAAAAAACATTTTGTATCTAGATTGAAATCTTTTGTTGGACTATACATGAGCCTTAATAGCTCAACGGTAAAAATGGTGATACGAAATCAATTCCTGACTCCGCTGGACTATTGTCGTACCCAAATAGCAGACGGTTTGCGCTTCGTTCGAGGGGAATCCTAAATTTCACGCATACCGTAGTATTCCTAGTATTATGGACTTAATAAAAATATGATTTCTATGGCTATGCATGTTTAGGCATGTTTTATAAAGAGCAGGGGTGGCCAACCGTTAGATCGCAATTGACCGATAGATCGAAACTAGTACTCCAATCGATCGAGGCAAGGCAAAAAATATAAATAAGTCGATCAGACTGTGCAAAGTAATCACCAAATGCTGCACGCAACCTCTTGTATCATTTGCCTATCTGGTGGAAGATTCTCAGTCCTAATGCTCACGCTAATACAAATAAGTAGTTACTAAGTTAAATTTTCAGTTGTATTTTTTACTCTTAGTAAATAAAAATGTTTCATAATTGTGTACTGAACTATGCTGTTTCATTAAAGATTTTAAAAAATCTAATTGGTAAATCGCACAGGGTTTTGACTTTCGTTAATAAACAGTAGATCTAAGGTCTAATCTAGTTGGCCACCCCTGATATAGACAATAGTTTGTATAGGCGGGAGACAGTTTTAAGATAAAATTATCATTAGGATAAGTAAATGGTATATGAATCACTAATGAAGTGTTTACCGTTATTCGTCTATCTAACGGCTTTAGAAAGTTTACGCGAGCGAAGTCGCAGGAAACAGCTAGCACAATAATAAATCTGCTTCAACAGAACCTTTCATTGTACTTTGCCGATAATGAGATATGCCTTTGATATTCTTACTGATTTTTCACATGAAAATTGTTTGTATGTAAGCAGAGACAAAACTAATTATCAAAAGTTACCCATTGGTAAAGAATATTCAGTACCAAGACCATTAGAGATATCCTATCAAGAACTCTCTGAAGTTCAGCTGAAGTCATACTTTCAACATTTTTTAGATAACAAATTGCCCAATTTAGATTACAACATAATACAACAGTTACCAAGGAATTTTCAACTTATTATGATATCAATTCTTTGGTGGATCGCAAATTGCAATGTTCCAGCTGGACATGTTCACAGTTTGTTAATGTGTTACATTATGTTAGAGGTAATTGATGAGAAAACTGGATCTGCTCGGGGTCATTTTCATTTCAATAATAGGCATGGTAAAAAGTTAAGCGAACTTAGACAGAATACACCAGAATGTGTATCATCTGAAGATTTCTTTCTCAATAAAAATAAAGTACAATATGAAGACTGTCTCATTGCTGCAAGCGTACTATTAAATCATTTTGAAATAGATGACAAGATACGAAAGAGACCCAAAAGTTATGACATTAAGAAAATACATTCATTCGCACAGTTTCAGTGTATATTAAACCAAATTAATTCCTTAAATATATTGTGTTGTTCACCATTTGATAGCACTATATATTCTAAATGTTACAATGGAACCTTTATTTATAATATTGCATTGAAATTGGAAAAACAAGTGGATCCTCTTGGTTTTCTGGTGCAATATGTAAAAGGAGCTTCAACAGTCATTCAATTTTATAAAAGTATATGTAGCCTATATAATGAATTATTGGTAAAGATGAGTTTATCAACAGTTGAAGGAGTGGGTAAGAGAAAAAGAGGGAGACGAAAAAAGGTTTTAGATGATGAATTATCCTTCATTGTGAAAGGGTTTGAATCTGATGTTAAAATATAAATATTATTTGTAAATGTTATCTTTTTTATTAAGTCTAGTCACTAGTGACACCCTTGTGATCCAAGTGAGGGACACTGATTTTAGTGACTAAATTATTCTGAAGCACCTATTGTAAGATTGTAACTGAAAAGTTATATATTATTATATTTGAATTTATTGGAAAAAGTGTTTCTTTATTTGGAGACCCTAAGGGCTTGATATAAAGCTAGTTTCTCATAAAGAATTTTATTTTAATGACTTATGTGGATCAATGTCTATCATTTTTCGTCAAAAAATATTTTGCAAGGATAACCTTTTATTTCTATCTTGATATGATAATAAAATGATATTTGTCTCTCATATAATCATTTGTGTCAATTTTATTGATAAGGTCCCAATTCGACTATGGTCTATGCAAACCAAAATAAAAAAAATTAGACACCTTAAAAAATTCAGGGTGTATTTTCAAAGGGTAGCCCAATTTTATGAAATTCTAGATAAAAACATTGATTAGAAAAAACACGTCAATTATTTAAAAATACTCTTAATTAGTTAATTAACCTAATTTGAAAATATTCCTAAGATTGCGTGATTTTTTGACAATTATTTTCCTCATTTTTAGTATTATAATATTAATATTAATTAAGCGACGTGTATATTATAACTGTGTCTTATAATATATGGTCGGATAATTGAACACCAGTGTTAGAAAGGGTCACCAATCTTTCACGCAGTCGTGGTAAGAACTGCTTAACCTAGTGATTGACTCATATGCCAATCGCTGATAGACTAAGACCTGCTACCATTAGTAAAATCGGTATGAATTGAAATAGCAATTCATCTAAGGGACGGAGTTGCTAACTTATTGTAAAAAATTGCTTTATTTATTGTAAAAAAATCTTTTTTGTCAATTCAATTATAATATATGGGTGTACTTTACCTGAAATAAATAAAATTATTATTATTATTATTATTATCGTAATCATTTCAGGCTTAATAAACTTACTTTTTAAAGTTTCATTTGAATGTTAATGAATCCAACAAAATTGTTGTGATATAAAGAATTCCATTGAAAATGTAGACAATATTGTGTGTGCTTTGCAAGCAATAATTAATATACACATCTGCAACAAAATTTCATTATAAGTACTCTTCAAAATTCCACGAATTAACACAGAATAACCATTAAAACAGAAACACTTGAAGCGAATTAACAACGCTTAACTCACAACAGCGGCGATTTCTGCATTTAATAGCCCAAATAACGTTATCACTGTAACGGCACATTATACCGCGAAACGTTGTAAGCATGTAGCCAAATAAATAACGGACGCTAAGCTTATTAGCATAAATCGGGTCAACATTCCCCGAATTACCTGAAATCTGTTAACAAATGGTGGCTTTGCATAATTGAATGAGTGCAAAGTAAACCCGGGCATATGGAGTGCGATGTTAGAACTGCACGTGTTTTTACCGTTTTACATTTCATGCTGACCATGCAGAATTAGAATTTTTAGGCAAAATGAGAAGCATCAAAATTGTTTCTACGAAAATATTTATTTAGTGGCCATCACACAGATGCAATTGCATAGACTTGCATGTATTATACACCTATAAACCTTCCTCTTGAATCACTCTATGTATTGGTGAAAACAACATTAAAATACGTTGCGTAGTTTAAAAGATCTAAGCGTACAAGGGAAGAAGCAAAAAAGTTTACTTTACACAATGTAAATATGTGGTATACAATAAGCTATTGCATATAGCTTAATTATACAAATATATAATAATTCTCATTGGAAGGTGGCCCTCAAGATTCAGGGGATCCTAGTTTGCGGGCTAATACTGCTTTGATTAAGTGCAATGTATATTTTGGAAATATATAAACGTTATTTTTTTTTTATTATTGCACGCCAAAATTGTACGAAATATGCACAATAAAGATTACAGGAAACAGTAAGAAATAAAAATTGCCGAACAACGATTTCATCCAGACAATCTTAAGAAAATGATTCTTAGTATGACTTATTTGTGGCTGATGGGCATCATTTAACAAAGCTATGAATCTTCATCTTCCAATCAAAAAGATTAATTAACTTATTAATATAAATAATTATTGTATTAACTTTATTATCTATTGTTATTTTTATTGACTATTTTTCAGAAACTTGTTAAGATTATGCCTTGCAGTTAAATAAACCTAAAATATACATATTTCAGGAAAGACAAACATTCACCTGGTTAATTTTGCGTTTTTATAAATTCGTTTAAATGTAAGCGTCAAAACGCTCTGAACTATCACTTCTTTGTAACGTAGTCTCCTCAAAGAAACAACGGCATTGGAGTGTAAGTTAACAACAAGGATTTGTTTCTGAAGACGTGACGCCATGCGCTCCGATTGCTGTTCGGTGTCACGTGATTTATGTGTTTAATTTAATTGATTTATATTTTCAAAATATTAAACAATCTAACATATTTTAGCAATTCAAATTGATTTATGTAATCTTTAAACTTGTGTCGACTATCCAGATCAAACATTCGTTTGGATTTATTTTAGTGGCCACTACCATATTGCTCACCTGGTCGGCATCGGCACTCTCACCGCGTGGTGGGTAGGGGAGTCCTTCTCCTCGGCTATCCTGGGCAGCGTGGGCTCGTCCGGTTTGTCCGGAGGCGGGGGCGTGGGCGGTGCGGGGGCGGGCGCTCGCCACGCGCTCCCACGACGGCTAGTGGTCACCGTGCTCACGCTGCTGGGGCCCACGCCCGCACAGCAAAGCGGCGATATAGAGCATTTCGCTTCGGCTGAACGTGGATGTAGTCTAATTAAAAAAAAAAACAGATTAATTAGCTATCGAACGATACAGTTTGTTTTTTTTTTAAGGAATATTAGTAATAGTTCTTTTTGTAGGTCTAATATTCCCGTTTTCCCTCCTAATAATTCCTTCTACCGTTGAGCTATTGAGGCTCTAGGCACTAAAAAAGATCTATTCGAAGATGGGGCCATCATCGTTCATAGCATAAAGCCTTAAATCTGTGAATGACACACATAAATAAAAGTTTTGTAAGATAATTCGGTTGCAAAAAATGTTATAAAAATGTGTGTTAAGTATATAACTAATTATTAATAAACATTCCTGAAAAATTGTTTAAAAAAAATTAAGAATGAAAAAACAAACAAAAAGCAAAAAGAAAAAAACGTGAAAGCAACAAAAGCGTGTTAACGAAAAACATATATAATGACAGAATGCAGTAATGTGTATAAAGAAAGAAAAGTTCACCTGTAAAGTTGAAAAAAATAAAACGAAACAAGAAATATAAGAAAAATATAACTCAATATAAGGATATTAAGTAGTAAGGACTATGATAAGTCTAATTAACCTTTAAAGTAAGCATGCTTTGAAAATTATTATTATATTTTTATTGAAAAAAGTCAATTAATATTTCTTTACAATTACAAAAAAACAAGATTAAGTAATTTTACACTATTGTATTACGATTTAACTACTTGCTCCGTTTATTATGAAATCTAAACCACAATTTAGTTCGTAAATAGATATAAAGTTATACGCCCACCTGTCGGGGGACAAGGCGCGGCGCAGCAGCGGCGAGGCGGGGTCCCTCCTCGGCCACGCGCGGCGACACTCGCGCGTCGCGAGGGGGGATGGACTGCGCGCCTCGCAACCCCTACTATAGTGCCTCTCGCCGTTTATACCACAATTTATTCCCAAAGAGGACAAAAATGCCGTGAGAATTGTGACAAACATGCATCAAAAGCTTTAATCAATTATAAACTCTTATATAGAAATACATTTTTAATATAAAATATCTCTAAACACAATCAAGAAACTTACACAATAACCTGCGTCTGTACACAAGTATAACACTTTTGTATGTCAATGGCCAGTTATCTTTCTAAACACAGCGCTTCACAAGGTGCGTCAGCGCTGGTCCCCCTGGGGAATCAATACTTACGTAATAGGGAAACAAATGCAAAATGTTAGCGTGCTAATAATCAAACGAGTATAAATAGACAACAAATTTGATACAAAATTCAAAGCCTTCTGAGCAGCAAACCTGTCCAGACGCATTCGCCAAGCACATTATTTACGACAAGGAAAATGTTTGCCGTACACATTTGTTTATGTCTCGCGCTATGTTTCATTTTATTTATAAACGTAGAAGGTGCGGTGATAAAAATGCAAGAAATATCTTTGAAGCCCGGTGTTGTGATGAAAATTGTGGTGAAAGACGATCCGAAGAATAAGGACAGCGTCATCGCTAGCATCAGAATCGGAATGGAAGATAAACCAAAAAAGGATAGCAAGATTCTATCGTCACTCATCAATCAGTATGTGAAGCCATCCAGTGATGTGATACCTGATTTTAAAGATAGAGCCAGCGTTGTCAACGGGAATAATGGGAATTGTGGCCACGGACAAGTTAGACGTGGCCCAGTTTGTATTTGAGCGACCAGTTTAAACGTTTATAATTGAACTCTGAGAAAAAATCATTTGAAGAAAGACAAGGTTTTTGTGCTAATAATATTTTATATCATAATGTCAGCCTAGTAATTAGTGTTGGCAGAATTGATAGTTTAATTTGTGTCACATTTGCTACTTCAGAAATAGATCTTTTAGTTGAGTTTTAGACGAGGTTCAAATAGTTTTTATAGTTAGTTTAATAACTAGTAATACTGTTTCCAACACTGCCGTTACATGTAGTTTATGTTAAGAGTTATCACTTTTATATAACATTGGTACAGTAAGATACATTGATGATAATCATGTTAATTTCAAAGTGTCACAAGGAGCTCGTTTTGTTCTCTTAAATCTTTAGATATTTTGTAATGTATAAGAATAGATTCGACTTAAATTAAAATACTTTGCTGCACTTGTTATAATGATTGATGACCAGTTTAAAGATACTTATGAAAAATACATATTGCGTTGCCTGGAATGTGTCTATGAGGAAGTAAGCTACTATATTATTATTGTAATTACCGTTATTTATTTATCGTGGTTGATATGGCAAAATGCTGCTTTAGTACTTATATTAAGCGCTAAATTAGTCGGTAGGTTTAATTGATATTAATTATAGTAAATTGACTGACACGTGTGAATTTGTTATACTTTGGTTTGTGAAGGAAGCTTTGTTCTCCGTCTATTTATTATTGAAGTTTATGATTAATGTATAAATGTTAATAAAAAGCATGATTGAAAATTTTAATTCTTTTATTTTTTTTATATTATAAAATTCATATGCTTTCAAAGCCTAAGCAGTAATGGAAGCTACAATATTTAAAAATAATAGCAGTATTGTGTTTTTTTTTTCAACAAAATCATTGTCACAGAATGCGTAACAAATATTAAGTAACTTGTATTACTTTTTCTTAAATTAAAAATATCATTTCATAGTTACATTAAGCCATATTTTAAATTAAAAAAAAAAAAAGAAAATTAAATATTAAATTTAAGTAATACTGTTAAAATTAGGAAACGTTAGGCTTACATCTAACAAGTAAATGCGAATATTTTTTATATATCTCAAAATATTGTATTACGCTTTGCATTGAAAAAATTATGAACCAAATCAAAAAAGTGGTGGGTTTTAATTTCGAACCATAATATACATAAATCTGTAAAAATCGTACGCTATATCTAAAACAGGTAATTATTAAAATATTTACATATATGTTTTTATTATTATGTACATGAAAAACGAGTTTATTTAGACCGTGTGCTATTAATAAATCCTCTACGAAATATCTATGGATCACTTTTTACTATTGAAACAATTCCTTTTTTTCCTCCTTTAGTACTTGAAACTTAGCAAAAGTGATGACAAGTCACAGTTTCTTATATAAATAAATAAGTTAATATATTTCACGGTTTTTTACATCAAGATTTCATCAAAGTTCAACTTCTAACATATAATTATACTTAAAAGTGTATATTAGAATTGTTACATTTTTTTCGGCCATCTCTTGTAGTATTCGAAATCGGATTTCCTATAAATGTATAAAAATGTGGATATGGTAATTGACTGCCACCTCAAAGTTGTATTAAAAAAAAGAATTAAGGTCTACAATTCATAGAGCTTATGTGATTTGCTTATTGTGAAGACCATAGACATTTCTTAAGCTAGCATAAAAAAAGAGACAGAAAAATCTACGCTACGTGGACGCACACATCGGACACATTTATTACCATTTTACTGCGAGTGAATTGTAAAGCTAGTGCGAAAGCTAATTCTAATTGATATAATCCGTTCAATTCCTTCGTAACATTATTTTATATTAACCTAATGCCGGAGCCAGACATAGCTTCGTTTGAATGATCATTTCAATGATCATATAGTGTGGCCGGGGACATTTTGTAGGTGCGCAAAGTTTTGTAGAACTTTCTAGTCCTTAAGGACAAAAATGTACAAACACTTTGAGCTATGCCTGAATCTGGTATAACGAGCATTTTTTTCACCTTTCACAACTATCGATATTTAATAGTTTTTTTGCTCTATGACTAATACGAAACCTTCAATCATCTGTTGTCTCCTTCTATCAAATAATTGATAGAATCAGGCGTTACTTTGCGGAAATCCATGACATGCATGAAATACTAAGTTACTTTGCTTTAATCCGCGAATGAATACGAGGGAAAATCGGTGCAATGCTGCTACCCGAAAGCTACACCACCGAATCCGCCACCAAAGCACAGCACTACACTTAATTTCCGTTTAGTATTTCATGCATCTTTCTATAACTGCTTATTCGGAAATGAGGCGACCCGATCCGATAATTGAAGATAGACACGGACATATGAGACTCAAGTGGCGATGGGAAGGACAATTGGCTAGATATGGTGATGGCAGGTGGAGTAGGGCCTTAACAGAATGGCAACCATGGGAAGCAGAAGCCCTAGAGGCAGACGACCAGCCAGATGGGCTAACGACATCCGATTCACAGTATGTACATGATGGATTGGGTTAGGCCAGGATAGACAAATGTGCCTTAATAGGAGGGGGAGACCTATACCCAACAGTGGGGCAACATAAGTTGAGAATGATGATGGTGATGGATTCACGCGGACGAAGTAGCGGGATACAGCTAGTTGTAGACATAAATTAAAATAAACCGTTTCCTTACATCATTTGTATGAATCTAGTTCAACGCCTCGAACGGACGCTTCGTTATGCTTTAATGAGTTTTAAATTGTACTAGTTGATGCCCACGACTTCGTCTGCGTGGTGTAATCAACTTTTGATTTAGCCTACTTTACGGCACTATTGTATTCTTAAAGTTATACGAATTCCATCCTCGTCGCCAATATTGAGTCGACGATCTTTGTAGTGGACTTAGACGTGATTGGAAACGCCATGGTTTATTTTATGAGTGACAACAAATGACATATATAACAGAATAGTTAAATTTTCTGGGGTTAAAATTCTCTATAGAAACTCCCTCATCAAAATGGAACCAGGCGTTTCAAAAGTCATTCTTAGACAAAACGATAAAAAATTACCCTATAGCACTCAGGGAACGAGAGATAGTTTCCTACAACCTCACAAACTTCATCACTAGATTTAGGTGAATCTTAATTATTTTTATAGTAGGTTTGTATTAAAAAAAAAAAAAACAAAGGCACTCCGGCCGTCCGAACAGAAGTGAAAACGTATCGTTAGAGCCGTCAGTAACAGTGACGTCAAAGCCAATCATTCGGTGACGATGACGCGAATTCACGCTTTTTATTCAACCAAAAAGTATATATACACGGATTCAATGGTTTTTTCCCATCACAAATCGAATGTGCCTAAAGAATGTTTCGCTTCAAAGAATACGTGATACGAATTTTTCAGATCGTAAATTTCCAATCTTCCTGTCCAGGCCCGTGTCATAGAATCGAGCGCGGACACCGTGACAGTCCGCTCGGTGTCGGAGCCCTGCGACTTGCATCTGCGACTGGTCCGCGACGGTGTTACCACCATGGAGAGCATGCTCCGTGCCGCCGCCGCTTTCTGGACGGAGCGGGAATGCCTCGGCACCCGCACGGTGCTTAGCGAAGAGGACGAACCCCAGCCTAACGGAAGGGTGTTCAAGAAGGTACATAATCTTCTCTATTCTATTTAGATTTATCCTGGTTTAGCGCCAGGACCGCTTAAATCGCAGAGGATGTGGCTTTGGGACGAGTTAAGGAAACCACTCCTAATATCACGCAGTGACATTAATCGGGACCCACTGTTTTACGTGCCTTCCGAAACACTAACGAAGTCGGAAATTTGAAAACCTACTATCACCCAGTCGCGGTAAGAACTGCTTAACCTAGCGATCGACTTATAAGCCAGTCTCCTCCCTCCGTTTACAAATATAAACATGCCCAAGTACATAAAATATTCCAAAAGGTATAATAACATTAAAAATTAATGTAAGATAAATTATAAAAATTAAAAACTAAACTTTAGGAATTTGGAATATTTGTGTATAACAGGCGTCTCTTACCACACCGCCCGCCGGCTACTCTGCCTACACATTTGAAGTGTCTCATAACTTCGAAGATATTCATTTTAATAATATGCTGTCAAGGACAATATTGATCTACATAAAATGTACAACGTATTTAACGTATTTCAATGGATATGTATGGGAAATGTGACATTTAGAGCCATATCTTTTCATTGCGAATACTTAGAGGATAGATTTTTTCACAGCCTTAAGAGACCGAAGATCTCAATATTTACTACAAATTTCAACTTTATATTTCAACGCGTTCCTCAGAAAAAGGGCCTTGGTGTACAAACTGACAGATAGACAAACAAACATTGATGCAAGAATTAATTTACAGTTTTCGGATTTTTTTCCCATACTTTTGTTACAAGAGTTTTTGCAAGCTGAATCCCATATTATATTAACGTTTTTGTCTCTTTTCAACCGACTTCAAAAGGTTCTGTATTCCACCCTATATTTTTTATGTTTGTTACCTGAACTTTCGACTGGGTCCACCGATTTTGATGATCCTTTTCCCAGGTTCATGAACTATGAATGCTTTTAAAAGACAAGCGTACAGGCTCTTTACAGGCAGGTAACGCATCGGCACCTCTTGTGTTGCAGATGTCTATGGGCGACGGTGACCACTTAACATCAGGTTGACCCTATGCCCATGTGCCCCCTTCTATTACATATTTAAAAAAAAATCTTTTTCCTTGAAAGGTGCTTCCTTGTTGTCGTCCAAATTGATTTAGTTCTGACAATTCCAAGTCGGTTTTTTTTAAAGAAAGAAAGATTAGTGGTGGGTTAATTTTCAAATCACAACTCTAATTTATATTCCTTGTTACAGGTAAGCATCGTAGTTAAGTGCATACCAAAATATAACCATGACGCACCGACGCCGGTAAGTATTATATATGACACATAATAAAAATGTCAGACACGATTTCCGTTCCAGCAGACATAGGGTCATATCCGAACCTTTGTGAATCCAGACGCGGGTTTTTATAATGGACTGAGAAATGTTACCAAATTACTTGACTTTTCCTGTAAAATAATGTGGGATATTTTAAAATATATTTTGTTGGATATTTGCCAAATTTCAACCAAGGTAAAAAAGGGTTGAAGTTAATTAATTAACTCTTAATCATAAGAATTGGAATACATTTCTCATTATTACATCCTACTAATATTATAAACGCGAAAGTTTGCACACATAAATGTATGGATGTATGTTTGACGCTCTTTCACAGAAAAACTAATGGATGGATTTTAATAAAACTTTACAATAATATAGTTTATACATCATAATAACACATCGATTATAAATTATAAAGATATAGTGTAAATTGTCCAGAATGTAATGACAAATGTCAAGTAAGTAGGATAAAATTCCACCACGGCTGACTCTTATCACAAATTTAAAGAAAACCCCACACCAGAAGTTGGACTGGTATATATGGGTGCTGACTGTGATTCCAGGTAATTTAAACTACATTTATGCATGCAAACATTTTATGATTGTTCTAGTAACAAATTAAAATAATTGACAGAATCAGGCGTAATTTATGAAATACTAGAGCGGACCCGGTAGACGCTGTCCTTTCCGAACGTTGGGCTATTTACTATATTCTATTATCCTATATATTGTCCCTGTTCCCATATCCTTTACTCTTCCTGTTCCCGTTCCACAATGGTTCACTACTTTGGCGTTAATGGCTTAAACATGAAACATATATATATGGTGTCGCGGGCTTTTTTGTAGAACTATTTAAGATAAACATTTCCTTCATACACTATATACTTGTAACTGTAACGATTTTTGCAGCGCACATCAGAATACCTCGCAGATAGCAGAATTTTCACCTACTTACTTTAAATATGTCGTTTATATTGTGTAAAATTCACACAAAATCTTTATAATTTATAGCCTATCTGTTTTTCTGATGTATAAACGGTATTATTGTCAAGTTTTATTAAAATCCATTCAGTAGTTTTTCCGCGAAAGAGCGTCAAACGTACATACATACATCCATTTGTACAAACTTTTTAATATTGGTAGGACAGGTACGTCCGATACATAACAAGCAAAAAAACTTCAATGTAAAGAAAAATATCATGACTTATTGTTCAAAACCTAATGGCTGTTTATCATCAGATGGGTCGTATGCTTCTTCGAAAGTAACTTCTTCTTTTTCTTCTTCCACACGTTATCCCAAGCACAAGAACCAGGGCCTGCTTAAATTTCAGATGATGTGGCTCTGGAGCGAGTTAAGATAATCAATAGGGGGCTGACGTTATCTCTGGAATCGCCACAATCTCCACAATCGCACACAGTGACATTGATCGCGACCCTCTGTTTTACGTGCCTTCCGAAACACATATGAGGTCGGATAATTAAAATCCTGTGTGAGTTTGGTCACCCATCTATTGCCCGGCCGCGGTAAAAGCTGCTTAACCTAGCAATCGACTTTACTTACTTTAAATAAAGCTTGTGTCAATCTCTTCCAGTGCCCGTGGATCGTACTACTTAACTACGAATGCGGAATCTCCCTTCGGCCGTGGAATGGAAGGCATCTACCCAAAGAATAAGAAGAATAAAAAATCGTAACCAAGTCTGAAGAATAAATTCATTGTAGATAGATAGATCAAAACGTGGCGTGTATTTAAGAGGACTGCTTTCTCCCATATTACATATAAAATGTGACGTATGCGTGACTCTGTCAAATTATTTGACCGGCCGTTGGCGCAGTTGGCCTTCGCCCTGGCTTCGTGGATTGGTTTTTTTTTTTAAGAATATTAGGAATACTTGTTAGGTATGTCAAATATTCCCTTTTCCCCCTCCAACTAAGCTTAAATTAAAAGCTTTTATTAGGAGTGGGTGCGACAATAACCCAACGGCGATGGGGTTTGAACCGGGTACCTAGCGGATTTCAGCCCATACCTTCTATATGAACTACAATTGTGCCATATTTTATACTCCTCAGTTCGCGCCATTTTCGTAAAGTGATACTTTAAGTTTTCGCTTCACATATAAATATATCACGTAGAGAATTTGGACTCCATACTAGTACTGGGGCAAAAGACAAACATCATGCATATGAATTCAAATCTTATTTCAAAATTCAAAATGAAATATTTTCTAAATGCGGCTTGATATCTCTACACACCTACATAGAGCTACAATATGAAATTGTAGCAAATTTTCGGATTAATAGGATACTCAATTGTGTACATGATTATATATAATACTCCTTTCCAGGTGAAGACTTCGCCCACATGTCGTCCGCACTCTTATACCGCATGCTAAAGAGCAAGACCCCACAGCCTCTGCACGGCGCTGTGCGGCTTATGCGCGAAGACGTCGTGTTCCTGTGCCTCGTAGAGAACCACGCCAACGTGAGTACCAGTGCCTTTAATATTATTTTGGCCAACTCAATAATCTATCTACATATATAAAAAATCTATCGGTGTTCGTTAGTAGCGCTAAAACTAGAAAGCCGCGTTGCACAGATTTATACCTTTTTTTTTTAATTTCCCTCGTGGAGACTACATACAGGAGTAACATCTCTGTATGTTAAAAATGTCCGTCGAATCACGTAAATAAGGAGGCGCCACCTCTGAATCCTGTTACATTTTAAAGGTTAGTATTGGTTAATTTATTTCTACCTTCATACCATGCCTCGCCGTTCTGGAAGGTTATTGGTCAATTCATCTACTATTGCTACACTCATACCATACCATTTATCTACATCAGCGCCATCCTGGATGGTTTTTGAACTACTATCTAAGCTATACTTTTGGGCACCTTTTCAACTTTTCTCCCATAAGAGATGTTACTACCTCATTGTTTTCTTTATAATTCCCCTATTTACGGTCTAAAATAATAAAATAAA
Source organism: Charaxes varanes (assembly GCA_024363005.1). Taxonomy (NCBI): domain Eukaryota; kingdom Metazoa; phylum Arthropoda; class Insecta; order Lepidoptera; family Nymphalidae; genus Charaxes; species Charaxes varanes. The sequence continues at coordinate 1,579,026 of JANCMC010049391.1, read as the reverse complement.
ACTCAAGTCGAAAATTATTCAAAAATACGAAAAATGCTGATTTGGCCGCTATTTCAGAAAATTATCATTTCATATAACTTACGGCGAGTTTCATGAAAAGAATAAAAGGAGATATCAAACGAGACAAAATTTGAGCACGACTAGTTTTATACAACTATAAAAATCAACTGTACAGGCCTCTCTCACCCTACTGCTCCTAAACTGCTGGACCAATTTGAATCAAATTTTTCTTTTATATTCCAAGCTGTTCGTAGATGGTTTAAGGTAGGAAAGGTTCGTAGGTGGCGCTGCTGCCGGTATTTAACCCACATCAGGTTTGTATCTTGCTATGATTCAAAAACAGTTGGGTTACTAACTGCATATTTAGTAAGTATATTCTATTATCCTATAATACTGTACCCGTTCCTGTTTCCTTTCCCGTTCCATAATGGTTCACTATTTTGGCGTTAATGGCTTAAACATGAAAGTTATATGCTGTCGCGGGCTTTTTTGTAGAACTATTTAAGATAAAGCCCGCAGATGGTAGAATTTTGTCCTATTTACTTGATATTTATCGTGATATTTTGGACAATTTACACAATATCTTTATATTATATATAATATATAAATTATATTAAAATCCATTCAGTAGTTATTCCGTGAAAGAGCGTCAAACATACATCTATACATCCATGTGTACAAACTTTCGGGTTTATAGTATTAGTACGATTCTCATAAGAAAATCTGATTTGCTCAAATAATCTCGAATATATCCGGGGGAAAAGTACCCCCGCCATGATTATTTATAGTTATAACAAATAATTAAGGAAATAGTGATATGCTAGGTGTCAATAAGTAAACAATTGTCTTTTATTGATATTTATTATTTAAATTTTAAAGTGCGTATTTATAAAATATAGTCAATAATAGAAATGAACTTTGTTCATTTTGAGGTTATTATACAGTTTTTTTAAGGGCTCCTTTTTTATTATCAGATAAAAATTTCCACCAATTACCAGTGACAATGCTATAGTTAGTCCTACTGTACCTTTTACCTGTTAATATAAAAATTACCTGTAAAAAGTTAACTCTAAAGTGAATATCTAATACGTGGCATTAAATTTAAACACTAGTCGCTAATACCACAAGCTAATATTGCTTAAATTATGACTAGGAATGACTTATCGGTACCTCTATAAGTACAATGTATTATTTTGGAATAGATGCATTTTAAAAAAAATTGCTTGGTGGTTTTTTTAGTATGTTTTTATAAGTACGTATTTATTATTTAAAATTTTAAAATCAAGTACTGTCACAATTGTGACATATTCAGTCAGAATTTATTATAATAATTGGAAGGCATTTGTTTTATAAAAAATTGCTTTCAGAGATCTTTCTTGTCATAAGATAGAATCGTTGCAACATGTATAAACAAGGTTGGTAGTGACGATTGTGATTACGGCTATCGTTTTTAGGGTTCCACAGTCTTACAAGGAATCCTTATAGTTTCATTCTACCCATCCGTCTGCCTGCAAGTTAGTCTCCAATTTCCAAACTATTAGATGTAGAGAGTTTAAATTTTCCATGTCGTCAAGACATGCTAAAAACTCACTAGGAATACATTGAGCGGAGTAAATAAATTTTGAAATTATTTAAAAAATACATTTACAGCGTATCAGATACCGAACCCTTCTATATAAGCGTGTCTTGATACACTCTCGGACGCTATATCCTTGGCTACTATTTTTTGAGGTATTTTAATGCGCTAAGCTCGTATATTATCTAAATGCGAATACATAGAATATTATAAATAAAACGATTTTGTTATTAACTGCACTGGTGGTGGATGCGTTGCAAAGGTCCCCGCTACAGTAGCAGTTGGTAGTGTGCGTGGGTTTGTCCGTGTAGCCCGGCTCCTCTTTGCATTCCGCTGTGTACGCGTCCTTCACTATGGTGTCAGTCTTCCATTGACCGTTGATCTTCACTGGCACTTTGTTTACTTGCTTTGCGCATCCTCTGAGCACGATAAGTGACGTCACTGGAAATAAAATTACAAATAAGTTTTCAACTTTTTTGCATTGATAACACGAATGTACTCTCGTATAATCGACCGAGAAATTGGTTTACCGCGCTAAGGTCGAATGTCGTTTGCACGTCAATTAGTTAAAAGGCTCATTTTTGCTTGGTATGCATTACGTTAATTTCTAACAATAACGCTTAGCAAAATTTTTTTAAAATAGGAACTGTCATCCAAAATGGTGAAGCGTTTTCTTGATCGACTATACATAGGAAATAAAGTGGCCTAGAGCGTGTCAAGACACGCGTATATAGAGGGGCTACGTATCTGAAACGCGATTAAGGTATTTGTTAAATAACTTCAAAGGTTGTTGTTCGATTTGGAAAAAAATAGTTTTTCTAGCGTGTTCTATCAACATGGAAAATTTCAGGTCTCTACATCTAATAGTTCGGAAACCCTAGGGGGTGACCACCTTTGGGGCGGACGGACGGATTGACTTAGCGAAACTAAGGGTTCCAAGTGGGAACAACGGCACCCTAAGAAGAATATAAATTGATCGATAGAGAGAACTCTATCGATACGTTTTGTTTACGCTTACTATAATCATATTATAATGTTTTTATGTTTATATCCACCCGTTGTCCTTAACAGAGATCGCATATTGGAAATACCTCTGCGGTTTGTCAGACCCAGTGTTTACGGACTAATTAATAATTACTGGCAACTAAATTTTATAAACAGGAAGTTTTTGATTTTACTTCTGTTTATTTTATGCCGGGATCAGGGTCAACGAGGCTATTAGGCACACTTTATAAGGATTCTTAGTGTCCTTTAATAAAAGAAAAACCTAGATACATAATATGAAACGGCGCCTTAACCTTTATTAATTTATCTATGTATATAAAAATCAAACGTTTTACGATAGTCTCGCTATAACTTAGGAAGGACTGAACCGGTCCGAGTTCTGTTTGTTTTGTTCTATGTTCCTTATTTCCGGGAAAGTTTAAAAGAAAATAAAGGAAGGAAAAGTCAAAAGATTGTTTAAAAATTAATAAAAAATACAGATTTTGTCGTTACTTCAGAATACTTCAAATAGATGATACTTTCGTACTAGATTATTTGATGTACTATGTAAAACTGTCACGTTTTTATGGAAAAGACATTAAGGGGATTGGTTAATTGATTAATAGCGGGCAAGACAACATCTGTCGGGTCTGCTAGTGTTTTATAAAAATCTTGATTAAAGCCGATGACGCATTAGGATCTTTGGCGCCAACGTTCGGTATATATAAATAATACGACTAATATTATATACGAAAGTTTGTACACATGGATGTATGGATGTATGTTTGACGCTCTTTCACGGAAAAAATACAGAATGGATTCAAATAAAACTTTACAATATTATAGTTTATACATCCGAATAACACATAGGCTATAATTTATAAAGATATTGTACGCATTGTCCAAAATATAATGATAAATGTTAAATACGTAGGAGGAAATTCTGCCATCTGCGAGCTATTCTGGCGTGCGCTGCAAAAACTGTTGGAGTTACACGTACATAGTGTATGAAAGAAAGTTCAGCAAAGAAACCCGCTACAGCATATATCAATCTTTCATGTTTAAGCCATTAACGCCAAAATATTGAACCATTATGGAAAGGAAAAGGGAACGGGGACAATATTATGGGATAATTAATAGAATGTAGTAAATAGTAAGTAAACCAACGTTCGGTCAGGACATCATCTGCCAGATCCGCTAATATGTTATATAGTTGAACACGTACTGAGTGTGTATCAGCTTTGAGCGTATGAACACTTTTGTTCCCTAGACTCAATTGCTTGAATTAACTCGTCTATTTTAATCTGCTCTACGCGTGCGTGATTTCTTAAAAGTGTCTTAAATTTTTAGAAAATATGTGTTGATTGATGGTGATGCTTTTTTTAAAACTAGCTGTAACCGTGCGACTTTTGAACTGTGATTTTGTTAAATATTGAGGATTTAAATTTTTTGAGCAGAATCTTAATTATTTTTCGAAAACTGAAGTAGCCTATGATACTTCCTGCAATATCAGCTATCTGACAGTGAAAGTCTCGTTTAAATCGGTCCAGCCGTTTCGGAGATTACCCGGAACAAGTAGACAGACATTTCTTTTGAATTGCGTATCGTATATATAGTGATATGCAATTAGTAAAAAAAATCGTTTCGACGTAACAAACGGACCCCTTCAATTCTATTTAAACGTGCAGATTTAAATAAATATAGCGATGGCATCCTGTGTGTCCTGTGTGACAAAGTAGAGGTAGTGCGTGGTTTCGCCTATGTATACATTAAAAGTTATAACACTCAGTGTGCAACAATCCTAAATGTTTTTCGACTAATGTCCCTACAACTGCACCAATAGCAAACCTATATGTATATTTACGGCTTATAAAGAATTAGGCATCGTCCTAATAGATCGCGAGTGCGCTATGCGAGCGAACATAGTTCGTACGAACGTGCGATCAAACGTAAAGTTGTCTAGAATTGTCCTAAATGAAGAGGACGCGATCGTGCAAACTTCTTTGTATCGTTTTTTTAGTTTAAACCGACATAGAGCATTCTTTCGTTTTTCTGTCTTCGTTCACAAAGATTCTAATTCTTTCTCTAATTTTTAGCCTGTTGATATTTTGATGTAAACTAAATTTAATGTGTTTAATATGAACCTCTCTTTGTGTATAATGACATTCAGAGCAACAAATTATTATCAAAGATTCCCCAATAACGTTAGAACCCAAAGCTACTGATATTCCTTTGGAAGATGACCTAAGTGACTACCGACACCCATTGACATCTGCACTACCAGAAGGCTCGCAGATGCGTTGCTTTGTTTTAAAGAGGGGTTTGGGCCACCGGGAAATCTCACAAACGTGACGTCACAGCATTGTCGTCATTTCACGCCAATCTTACGTGAGAAAGATGTACTGGTACCCGGACAAGCCTACACAATTCGACTGCAGACCAAAGAGACTGCAAGCGTGACGCTACCTCTAATCTGCTTTAGATGAGAAGAAGCGTCACGTTCGCAGTTGCTGATTATATGATGAATATATAACACTACTGCTAGTCAACTAGTAAAATTAGTAAAAAGTGTTTTTTAAGTTAATAGCCTCCCAAAAACATGAGTGACGTGTCACTAAACTGGGTAGCCTTATTTATTTCTACCTAAAAAGTTAATTTAACTGAATCCCACGTGGAAGAAGTGGCAGCTAACAGGTAACTTATCACAAAAATATCTTTCAGATGGCTCTGTTCTCGCGGTCGTATCAACGAAGCCGTGAAGGTATTGAGGCGGTTTGAGAAAGTTAACGGAGTAAAGATTCCAGACGATTGTATGGATGAATTTATTGTACGTACACATTTATACAACATTACGCACTGGCAAATCATTAAGAACATAAAAATTTTATACTTTGTTTATTATATATATATATATTTTTTTAATTACTAAGTAAAAAATGAACAAGCCAGAATATGAAATAGCTTCTTTGGTGTCGCCATTTGTGTGTGGATTTTGAGAGCTCGTAACAAGATCCAATAGCATAATGCCCGAGCCAGACATAGCTTCAAGTGTTTGTACATTTCTGCTCTTGAAGACTACACAGCATTTCACAACTTTGCGCAGCTACACAAAGTCCCCGGCCACACTACATGACCATTGAAATGATCAATCAAATGAAGCTATGTCTAGCTCCGGTATTACAAAAGCGAACGGTTTTGCGAAGTTTTAGCGGTTTATCGGTTTGGAGGGGAGAGATTTTTAGACTGAACGCATTCTACAAGATAAATATAAATATTGTGGTTTATAGGTATCCGGAAGCCAGACTAAACATACAAATGAATCTATGAAGGATGTATACAAGAGCGGACCTCTTCGGAGGATGATGATCATCCGAATACTCCTGTACATGTGCTGTGCGGTTATGTTCGATGGACTGGTTCGAATGTCCACGGGTCTGGGTTTTGACTTCTTCCTCGCTTTTTCATTGACTTCGGCCACGGAAATACCTTCCATTTTACTTTTAGCATTAGTATTGGATAAGTAAGTATAGTTGTGTTGTTTTAATTTCTGTCTTGCTATTTTTGAAGACTTATGTGTATGAATTAGATTATGTAGGGTATTTTTAAATATATCAATACAAAAAATAAGATTCATGTCTCTGTATAGATGTTATATTGGATGAGATCTGAAAACGAGTCGTTTGAATTTAGGGAAGGGCGTGGGTAGCAGCTAGTAATATATAAAAGTGAAGGACAGGTCACCTATCTCGAAAATCGCGGGACGTACATAGGGGATATTTGGCATGGAGTGCAACGTTGTAATACTGATCGATCTCCGTACAAATTGAAGTAAACTTCACCAACGCGTAAACTATTAATTTCCTTCACCCCTGAGCTGTTTGTGCGGTGTGACGCAAACGATGTCCGATCTATTATCGAGTCCTGTCTTAACACTTGCACGCAGGAGGACTTAATAGCCGCCTCTGATAGGGCAGTTGATATGGCTACGTTCTCGGTAGAGACAATATAGTGCTAGCCACCGAAACGCTAAGAAGAAGTCCATGGAAGACAGAAGAATGCTTGATACTGTCGAAAGCTTTTGTATAATCAATGAACGCTATATGTAAAGGAATACTGAATTCTATATCTGCAATATTTGTTTTTTCCTTTGCGGAAACCATATAATTAGAAGATTTATTTATAACATTATACGTTGTTTTGTGGAAATCCGTGACAAGTAGGGAAAAATAAATTACATTGCAATATTCCTAGGGCATTTTAGATAAATCAGAGTTTTATATTAAAGATCCTATTTTTATGAAAAACCAATATTTAAACCCTGAAAACGAACATGGAAGTATTTATTTTTATTTATTTAAAACTAATTTATACAGCATGTTCTACGTATATAATTTCATATCCAAAAACCTGTCATGAGTTTGTGGGGATATGAATATTCCTCAATATGCGTAATCAATTGTAGTAATCAAGATCGAAATCTTGGTCCAGTATACCGTTGCGAGCCCTGCCGGCTGTTGTTGTTGATGATGTGAGCGTAGTGAGCATGGTGGGCATGCGGGTGGCGGGGGCCATGGGCACTGCACGTGGGTGGACAAGGTCCTGCAGCTCCGTACCGCCTCCGGCCTGTCTCCGGTGACGTCACAGGACTCTCCGTCGACGGCATCGGCTTCAGCATCCGTTTCAGCGTACTCGAATCTAATGTAAACAATAAAATTTAATTAGTATAATCTACTGGTACCCTATATTCATACAGTAAATACAAAAGTGTATGAATGTATAGCTATATATTAAAACGTGACATAAGATCTTTCTGTAGCATTATAGAAAATTGCGCGGGCGGAAGAGTATAAAATTTGACACAAGTATAGTTAATAGGATCTCCAACCTTCCGAGGACCCTCTTCTAGGTTCCTTGGAAGGGATGACGTCCTCGTACTGATCGGCCACTACCTGGAAGGACCCCTACATGGACGACCTACGACATAGCTAGCGTCGCTTGAAGCTGTTGGATATCATTAATACAAAATCGATTAGTGTGGAAGTGAATGAAGAAGACCTAAGTCCAGCAGTGGACAATATCAGGCTGAAGAAAGGAAGGGTAGAAGGAAGTGGAGTGTATGCGAATTCTAATCTTATAATCTTTATAAGAAAGCACTATAAAATATAACCCCACGCGCACCAACACCAAAATGCTTACCGCATTTGTATACATTTTACTACAAGATGGTGTCAAAGAGACATCGATGACAACCGTATCTATATTAATTAATTGATAGAATCAGGCGTTACTTTGCGGAAATCCATGACATGCATGAGAAACTAAACTACTTTGCTTTCGTTGCCCTATTAAAACCATAGATAGTTAGATCAGGGCGCGAGCAGCCCTCGTGAACTTACCTCTAAATTAAATATATCAAGCTCAGCAAAATATCACACAAAATACCCTTAAAAAATCTTTCACAAGTGTTGTAAAAACCCCAAGCGAATAAATGAAATTAGACTTGACACGCGTTATAGGGAATTCGGGTGAACATTTATATTAAAATATGTATTTATGGGGAATACATTACTTTAATTAAACGAAAAATGATTGGCGTCAAAAAAGATAACGTTAAGGAATTTTCGTATAATAATGTACAAATATCGATGTGATGAAGTTATAACACAATGATTTAGATACATACCTGACCGAAAAAATTCGTCTTAAAATTTACGACAGATAACTCACTTGGCGACGGTTTGGCGACGTCGCCAAATTAGAAGCGTAGCCACGATTACTAGTGGCTACTCATTTGGCAACCACACATATCCATGGCTACGTAGCCGGGTCGTCGCCATGATGTCTCGGTGAGTTAGGAGCTTAAGCCCATGATCCTGGAAAGTTTGATAGCAATCAATTCTTTTTCGAAACTTTTTGCATGAAAATGGCATAGTTTCGCGTATACTCGAGTCAATTGCAACTTATTTCCTTCGTAAATAAAGTTTAACGAGGCCTGAATACATTAATCAATACAATGAGGAAGTCGTAGCTTAATCAGTGGCCGGCATTTGAGTTGATCACTAGGTTAAGTAGCCCTTATTATAGCCGGGTGATAGATGGGTGAATTCTAACACTGGTTTTCTAATATCCGACTTCCTTTGTGTTTTGGAAGGCACGTCAAACTGTGGGTCTCTTATTAATGTCACTGACAAATATTAGCTGTGAGATTGTAGGCTTTGGGAGGGTTCCGAAGATAACATCAGACAGCAGTCAGCCATTTTAACTCGCCCCATAGCTATATCCTTGGCATTTTAAGTGGACCCTGGTACTAGGACAGTATAACGCTAGGAAGAAGGGGAAGAAGAGGCATCAATACATCGATATATCGCTTTTCTCATCCCTAAAAATCATCTCTAAAGCAAGTGCTGGCGACCCGAAGCGACCTAACTCGAGTTAGTTGCGATTACCTGTTACCAAAGTTTGATGCTTAAACTTATATAATTTATGTCACCTTTGTTACTAACTTCACATAATTTGTAGGTGAAATACCCCTGTATCGTTAGATTTTGCCCCTTTAGGAGTTAAATGTGCTTTTAACGCTTAAGTCAGGTAATACATTTTGTATTTATTTAATACTATTGCATGAACTGTTAGCGACATCGCTTGAAGAGTAGCTATCCTTAAGTGGCGTTGGGCAGGACACATATATCGAAGGGATGACGGACGTTGGAGGTGAGCATTACTGGAGTGGCAGGCGCGACGATATCGTAAGGGCAGCAGGCAGGAGATGGATGCAGTTAGCTACAACCAGAAGCATATGGCATGGCTTGACTTGTGAAATAAGCCGGTGAATGCGTAACGAGAGCGTTACGGAAAGTGTGATCTGGCGAGTGTAACGTATAACTCGCCGGGTTCGGAACGCTTCTCAAACATTGCGTCCAACACCTGTTTAACGAATGCTCTTATATAAAACTTGCCTTGAAATATGCGTGTACTTGATTTGTGTGTGAGACTTATATTAATATGTTTATTATATTGTACCTAGAGTATATTTTAGTATCTATACTAATATCAGCCTTATATATAAGAGTTTGTTTGTTTACTAGAACGCGCTAATCTCGGGAACTACTGGTCCTATTGGAAAAATTCTCTCAGTATCAGATAGCCCAATTATCGAGGAAGGCTATAGGCTATACACTGTCACGCTAAAAATTTTCACCTAATTTTACGCGGGCGAAGTTGCGGGTAACAACTGGTGAATTATACAATGAGAGTCACTATCATACAGTAGTGTTGTTTTATTTAATATCTGCAAGTAATAATATTTTAATTAAAAAAAATCTGCAGTAATATTATCATATCTATTATTAAGCCTTCTGTCCTTGGCCATTTCCTACAATTTCGACAGCTACAAGGCCTAAAAAATACACATGAGCTCATGTAGTCAAGGAACCATTGGACCTTGTATTGGCTACACAAAAATGGCTTATACACATTTATACAAATCCATCACGTTCAAATAATAACTGCTTCATCTCCGTTTCCTTATTAAAGACCGTGTAAATTGTATATTTGCTCAGTTATATCCAAAACACAGACGCCCTCATTTCAAAGCGAGCCGGAAAAACTTTTATTACGAATTTTAACCGTTTCCTACTCAGTCCACGATCTTGCAGAAACTAGTCGTTCAGAGGGCTTGGCACGAACATTCCGAACCGAAGTAATGTCGACTCGTCCATTTACTTCGGTTCGAAAAGTTCGTGCTAGGCCCAAGCGGACCCTTTTTAGCGTCAACATGGGCGTTATTAGCATTGATTAAAAGCGTGATGCGATTAAGACTTGCCTACTGTGGGTCTAGCACGAACATTTTTATCCTAAGTAATGTCGACTCGTCAACTTACTTCGGTTCAAAAAGTTCGGGCTAGGTCCACAGACCTTTAACACAATCTAATATCAGTCTACAATCGACAAGGCCAGCCTCTACTTGAGGTTGCTACTACTATTCCCTAACATTAAAACAAGAACGCTCAGCGTTATAAGATATACATAGGTCTTACGAGAAGTTTAGCCATGAACGAACAATTCATGAATGCATAATGCGTGCGACGCTGAATAAAATACTCGCGGCTTGTATAAAACAAGCGTTTTCCTTACGACATATTGTTTGATTCAGTTTGATCCGCTATAGAGCATTGCAATATAAAATATATACATTTTTTAAGTCCGTGAGTATATTTTTCAGTGATCCTCTCCTAACTTGAAATTTCGCGAACAAATTTATTTTGAAATTACATAGATTAAGGTAGTTTTTTTAATAAAACAAGGGGCAGAAGGTCAGGCTGTTCTACCGACTACCGACGCTCATGGACTTTTATACCACCAGGAGGCTCGCAGATGCATTGCCAGCCTTTAAGGAGGGGTTTGGGACGCCGAGAACTCACACAAACCAGCCAAAAATTAAACTGAATTGTTAATTTTATTTATTATAGCTGACTGACAGCCGTCATTAAACCTTTTTTATAACTCATACCTAATGTCTTTCTTTATATCGCGGATTTAGAGGAAGTAATTCTACTGTATAATTATTATCTGACAGCGAAATTTAATCTGCCTTGCATAAATATTGTAGCGATAAAGTTTCGCTAGATATCTCTTCTAACTTAGGCATTCGATTTAAATATTGCAAATCATTTTGTTATAAACTCGGCTTAAGCTCCGAGTATTGATCTAAGTCCGTAAGGTTAATCTGTTTTTTAATACTCCTCTTCGCTGGACTACCCTTACGCCCAATTTTAACAAACCTTAAGCTCTACACTATTTTGAAGAAAGAAAGGATAATATTAGGCACATTTATGGAATTCCTTTCTAAGCCTCAACATACAATAGTTTGGAAATTCTAGGTAGAGGATTATTTGGCGCGCAAACAGAGCGAAACTATAAGCCTTCATTCGCACGAGAGTTGAAAAAAGCGTTGCGGCGTTGACGCTTTTTTAACGTCGTCGATACGTAAATACACCGTATATGTATATATATAGCGTTCAAAATAGAACATTACTCGATAAAAGAACGTCGCGTTATAAAAGCGTGGCCGTGTCAATTTAAACTTGGGAATCCATATGTTCTAATTGAACGCTTTTTTAAAGCATGTTAAAAAAGATCTCGTGATTTGCAGAGACGCGAGGCGTCGCGCGTTGCGTGTGGCGGCGCTTCCCGCACCGAATTCAAACATATGGCGTTGTACCCGTGCGTTTACGGAGCTACGCGGCACGCGACGCGCAACGACCCGCGCGTATCTGTAAACGAGTCTTTAAGGTTCCTTATACGGAACCCTAAAGAACGTATGTACGTACGTGTGAACGTAATGCAAAAGCATTCAAAACTGATCAGTGGTTTGATTCCCGTCCTCGCTAGACGATTATTGGGCCCACTTATAACTTAAGTTTTGTTTCAAGAGGTAACAAATGACAATGTTTTACCTATAATAGTGAAATAATTCCTTTAGAGAATGATTTAATTGTGACCTGTTTGTCCACAGGGCGAGAAGGCACGACTCAACGAAGATGGCAAGAAGGGTGGTGGTGGTGGTCGCACCGACCGCACCACGCGCATGCTTGTGGCCTTGCTTGGGCTGTTCCTCGCCACTGAACTGCCGCAAGCATTATTTGGTCTTCTGACTGCGATCGCACCACATCTGTTCGGAAAGTGCTATTATGCGTTTGGTGAGTAAACATTACATTTATTTTATGTTTATTTTACTAGCAGAAAAACTTAGAGCTATAATAAAAGTAGTATTTGAATGTTAACATTAAAAAAAAAATGGTGCCTTTGGGGGACCTCCGACATGAACGAAGTTCCTTATTTCTTCAACACCGAAGGTAATAATAATAATGCCTTTATGTATGTAGTTAAACAATACTTTTCACCTACCTTAGCCCACCTTAGCCCATCTGTCGCCCACATTAGCCCACCTTTCGCTCATCTTGCCGTCTGATGATTGCATGCCCTCTTCTGTGTTTCGAAAGGTACATAAAACAGTGGGTTCCGATTAATATCACTGAGTGATGTCTGTCGTGAGATAGTAGAGATTGTGGGAGTTTCGGGCATTTTAACTTGCCAGAAAGTCATATCTGTAATTTAGGCGGACCCTGGTACCAGACCGTTGGGAAATCGATCTTTGTGAAACATGTTTATTTTTAAATTATTCTAGTATTTATTTCGTGATAAAATTATCTTTTTACGATGAGAAGTTCCTTGAAATTCAAACGTGTAGACTTACTGATCACTCTTTTCGTTTTAAATTCACTCTCCGTCTTCCTTACTCTCTCTTCTTTATGAATACACCCTCTCCGTTTACTCTCTTTGAGTTTATAAGTTTCACTTTCTATTTTACTTACTCTGTCTTTTTAATAATAGTACTCTTTGTTTTTTTTTTAAAGAATATTAGGAATACTTTTTAGGTATGTCTAATATTACCTTTTCCCCCTACTAAGCTTAAATTAAAAGCTCGTTTTAGGAGTGGGCGCGACAATACTCCAACGGTGCTGGGGTTTGAACCAGGTACCTCGCGGATTTCAGTAAAAGCAGTGTAGCGTCCCCTGCTGACTGACTTGACCGATCCTCTAGGCGTATGCCTGTCTTATTAAAAAAAAAAAAAAAAAGCGAAGAAGTGCCAAGACCGTTTCATGGTTTAAAGGCACTTGTATATTGTTACCTGTATAACATTTATTTTGTTTGTAATAAAATAAATACACCGTTGACCTATTGAGGCTCTTGAAATGTGTTTCCCCTCTTTGCGTTTATTAATTTCACTCTCTGTTTTCTTTACTCTCCCTTCTTAATCATTACACTGAGTACATTTCATTTTATATTTTCTCTCTCAGTTCCTTAATTACAATATCTCAGTTTTAATTACACGGTTAATCTGTACCCCCTTACCCATCTCAGACGACCGTAACTTGTTTATCTGGTAATTGCCAAAACTAGATCCACGGTGGTCGGTGTCTATCGGTTAGAGTATCACCCAAATTTTCTGGTAATTTAGGTTCATCCTAATTTTTAATCGCCTTTGCTTTTAATCCGCTCTTATAAAGTAGATTTCTTAACCTCGTCGTGTGAGCACCGATTTTATTATCTTGTTTTAAAATACAGATATTTCATATTTTTTTCTTGCATTTCATTGTATACTACTTGTTTCCAGCAACTTCGTCCGCGTAAAATTAAACTTGCTTTTAGACCTCCTCATTCAGGCACTGTCGAAAAATCTGTTCTTAGCGGATGTCTACTGATTACAAACTACCTCCTTGCCTAGTTTCATGTCTTTAGGTCCCGCGGTTTTCGAGATTTTGTGATGGGTGACCTTTTTCGTTTATACGTGTATGTACTAACGGACCCGGCATACGCTGTCCTATCCGATCTTTGGGTTACTTACTATTTACTACATTCTTTTGTCCTATAATATTGTCCCCGTTCCCGTTTCCTTTCCCTTTTCCGTTCCCGTTTCCTTTCCCTTTTCCGTTCCCGTTTCCTTTCCCTTTTCCGTTATATTACGATAGTATGCACTCCCACCAGTGGCCGTAGACGATCAGGTAGGCCGAAGGAGAGGTGGCAAGATGACTTGGACGCCTTTGCGGAAAAAAATGGTGTGCAATAAACCGTATACATAAAAAAAATAAAAAAAAAGATATAATAAAATGCGTAAATCCAAGAAGAAAATTCTAATATTAATATAATTGCTTATTCATAGATGAAGAGCGATGGAAATTTCGATTTAGATGAATGCTATAAGATGGCAGAAGTTATGAAGGATGGAGATGAGAAAAGACTAGTTAACGGCAGGAAACTTGCTGATATTTGCATCAAAGGTGAGCAATTCATCTTGCTAATATACAGTTTGTATTCTCAAGATACCGATTTGGCGTATAGAGGGCATTGCACGAACATTTCTCGACAGTTTACCTACTTTAATGTTCGAAACCGAATTTTGATTAGAACCTTAACGTGACTACTCGAATGTAATTCGTTTGCTAACACGAATGAAATTAGAACTCGCACGCATTGAAATCTCGACATCACGACGACGTAAGTTAGGTCGAACCTCCACTTGAAGTTTCGTTTCGAACGTAAAAGAAAGTAAATTGCCGAAAAAAGTTCGTGCCATGACCACTGGTCGTGGCTCTTAAAAGTTAATAGTATATTTCTATTATAAAGAAATTATAAGTTTATTTATATTTTTGTTTATATTATCATACTTTTATTTTCAGTAAATGACGAGCCAGTTAGTGATAAGAAGGGGTGTGACAGAGCGGCGCTGATGTTCAAATGCGTTATAGAACACGCCCCTAAGGTAGTTCATTATAATCATTCTTTACTTCATCATCCCTTAATTAGCGAAGGGGTCATCCATAAGGATCGTGACACAAATTTTACGATTTTTAACTCCCCTCCAACCTTGTCACATGTTGTCACATTTAACCCCTCTTCTTTGGTGTGACATTACATAATCAAGAAAACAGTAGTTTCTTTTAATTTTCTTATGTTGTATGTTAATGGAAGACAAAAATTTTAATTTTGACATGGGACGCCACAATGTTTTTGAACCTCCCACTGCCCGTTATCACACAATGCCATGTCCTGGTGATACACTCCCTCCCCTCCCCCTATAACATGTGATGTTATATATAAATGACCCCTAACCAGAAACAATGTCCTTTCCTTGTAAAAGCTTGAAGCTCATATATATGTCGCCAACCTTTGAGTAATGATTAAAAAGGTTTGTTACTATTTTTATATGTTAACTATTATTGAAATACGTAATTTGTTTGAATTACATGTGGAATAAGTCGTACATGACAAAAAGTATATTGCGATTAGCCAAAAATCAACTTTTAGAGTTAGGTTAGGTTACTTTATTATCAAGCGTGCGATAAGTGTTATGAAAAATAATAAGGATTTTTTTTTCAGCTGGGATTCAAGATTCAATAGGACCAGGATAGGAATAGGACCGATTGCAGATTATCAATATGCCAACGTTTCACGTTTTGGAATAAAAATGCTTGCGTTTACTAAATAAACTGATTGTGATGGATGAACAATACTATCACTTCACGTGACAGGATTGCGACCACTTCACGCCGATCTCATGTGAGAAAGAGGTACTAGTACCGGACGCGCCAGCCCAATTCAGCTACAAGCATAGCGCTACCTCTAATTAGAAAGACAGAAGTAGGGGAAAGGGATAGATAAAATGGATATAAAAATAGATGGGGAGGAGAGGAGAAATGACGCGGATACTACTGTCACGCATGGTATAAGGGGAGTGACAATAACAGCTAGGGTGCTCCGGGGTTGCATACCTGAAGTGGATCTAACCAGTTTTGTTAACCGGCTTTGTCTACTAATACATATTAAAGAGTTCAGTAACATGCCATTTACGATATTCTACTATTAAATAATAATAATAAAGTCTCTATCACTGCGCACTGTTATGCATTAATAACGTTATACACAAAGAGGAAATTCTAAATAAAGAGCATGGTTATAATTAATAGGTAAAACGCCCGGAAGCTTTTCCACTCTTAGATGTAACACATTCATATATGTTCCGTATAATATGTGTGTGTGGATACTTGTAAATTATGAGGCGCATTTGTTCCGCGCAAGTAATTCGTATCTGTCCGGATTAATTTATGTGACAGTAAAAGGTGAGATTTATTTGTACGATAAATCTGTTTCAACGAATTCTCTGTGCCTGCGTTAATGTGATTGTATGATCGAGAAGTGCTCTTCTCACGCGCTGATTGGATGTTCGCTACTGGAACGGTTATGTCCACGACTTCATCCACGTCAACTAGCGTGGGCCTTTAATCTGGCTCTATCAAAAATCCGTTCTTTAGTGAATATCTACTTACTATTTTTAGTCCCGCGGTTTTCAAGATTATTCTCACATAAGATCGGCAGGAAGTGGCGTCAATGCCGTCTCGTCAAGTGATGGTATTGTTGTCGCTTTATGTTCGGTCTGTGAGAGAGAGAGTTGCCGGTAGCCTAAACCTCGATTTAAAGGCCGGCAACGCATTTGCGAGTATTCTGGTGGTGGAGATGTTCATGGGTGTCGGTAGTCACTTAGGAGATGAGCCGTCTGCTCGTTTGCCTCTTGTAACACAAAAAAAAAAATTTGAAACTTGCATATAGCACCAACTCAGGCATTATGTTATCTACCTGAGGAACAGACATCCGTGTGTCATATATTCCTATATGTTTATTATGTATGTATATCCTATGTATTATTACATATTTTATTCGTAATTTTAGTTCCATTCGTTATATTTTGGTAACTAATTCACAAAACGACCATAACCAAATCAGTGGAATATGGGAAAAGATCCTTGCTTCCATGGTTCATAAAAAAAACAAGATTGATAGTTAAAGGATATCATCACATAAGGGCAAGGAGAGTTATAAAATATAAGAATATAGCGGTGATGGCTTGCGGCAAAAAAAGTTTGTCATGTAAATAAAAGCCACGCCTTTTTCTTGCTCCGCTTTGGTAATTTTAACGTTTTCTTTTTCGGAATATAACTACTTTAATGCGTGTAATGAATAGCGTCAAAGAAATTCTCAAAATTTAACAAAATTAGAGGGGGGGGGGGGGATGAGTTCGTGTGTACTTACGGGTGTGTGGGGCGGGCAGTGGGCGGGTGGGCTTAACTCGTACCGCACGAAGAGAGCTGCGGCCCGCTGGCCGACCCTTCTGTAACACATAGAAATTCTTAAATGGGCTATAGTACACACTCGATCAATTTAATTTAAAACGTAACGGAACCCACAAATTTGACATTATATTTGTAAAATTATAGCAAAAAACAAACCGACTTCAAATTGTCAGAACTTGACCAAACATGGGCCTACGTGATTACACAAAATATAAGGAAAAAATTAGACGATAAAATGTTTGATTTATATTATGATAATTGAGATTTAGCGTCACGTCAAGTGACTTTTTTGGGGGGCCCCCGAAATCCACAGGGCCCTGGGCCGAAGCCCATAAAGCCAAATGGTAGATCCGGCCCTGTTTAGTTGGAATATTCGCTCGTTTAAGTAACTTAAACTAAATTCAATGACCTATTAATTTTATTAGGAGATCTATACCCAACCGTGGGTCAATAAAGGTTGAGAATGTTGGTGAGATTAAATGAGTTACACGTTTAAAAGTACCTGTTCACTAATATTAGTTCCGTTTGTGTGTCCGTTGGTGTACTTGTCTCCCAGAGACGACAAACTGGTCAGACTGTCGGTGGACTGGCTCTGAGATAGCTGCTGTAGGAACCTAGTGTCGGCATTGCCTGGAAAATAAATTTAAATATTGTAATGGTAAAACAGCATTCCCATACCTCAAAGGCCGGCAACTGCATCGCTAATCACCGAGTGTCCGTTTAGGTCTTGTTAAAGATAAAAAAAAAATGGTTGTCAGTAAATTCGGTTCACGAATGACAATTTTATGTGATAACGCCGAATAATTAGGCCGATTGTCTCTATCGCTCAGGCGGAACGTGACAATGAGTCATACTTTTTCGTGCGTGCAGCCGGCGTTCAACGGTTTTAGAAACGAGACGTTGTGACGTCAAAAAATTGAAGAAGTAAACTGAAAACTGAACGGCCCTCCCTAATATGTAGACTCCAAGTATTTCAAGACTGGCTCTAATATCTACCTAGGCATCCCGTGTTGTCTAGGTAGATATTAAGATACCTAGATGGAAGCGGTATGAAAATATTAACAAGTTGATTTTTAAGTAACTTACCCAAATTTAACTTCTGAGCCAATTCGTTCAAGAACGCCGAACCGCCTTCACTTGGCTTGTTTCCATCTGTATTTTTGCTCAAACCCGTCGTTTTCTGCTTAGTCAATTCGGCCATCAGAGCCGTGTTCTCCTCAAATATCTTCACCACGTTGTCCTTTAAGCTGGGCTCTATAAGCTTTTCCACCGGCTTCACGTATATCTTCGCCGGCTTTTCCTCCTCTTTCGAGAGCGACTCCAGGAACTCCCTGTTCAATTCCTCGGCCGGTTTTGATGTGATGTTGAGGTCCTCCTTCAGTAGTTCTCCCGTTTCGTTGTCCAGGATTAATTTCTCCTTTTTCGGGGAGGGGGTTCTTAGTCTTTTTTCGGGCAAATTCGGGGCGCCGGGGGAGGGTATGACAGGATCAGATCAGAAAGGAGATCAAAGGGGTCTCGCAAGTTTAATTTTACGCGGACGAAGCCGCGGGAAACAGCTAGTTTCTAATAATATTTCGCATTCGCAAAGCAATAGCAAAAATTCATTATCTATTTCAGTTATCTTGTAATAAAATGTATACAATTTATTTCCTTTATCGATTGCAAGTTCACGGCTCCTCCCTATCGGTTATCGATACAATTATGAAATCCATCCACTTATTAGCGCGTCCTTATCGATGGGTCTTGTATTTGTGCTATTACACTGTGTTTAATTAAAAAAATATACTTTTTTTTTTTTTGAAAAGGCGTAAAGGAGTTGGAGTTTCATTGCCTAAGTGACTACTGACGTCTATGGACATCAGCACCAGCAAAAGGCTCGCAGATGCGTTACCTGCCTTAAAGAGGGGTTTAAGCCATCGGAACACAAACCGAACACAGCTAGTAATAATATATAATACAAGCTGTGTCCGCGACATCGTCTGCATAAGAATAGGTAAAAAAATATTCAATTTTAGCGTGATGATACATAGCCTACAGTTTTCCTCGATAAATGGGCTATCTAACACTGACAGAATTTTCAAATCCGTAGTTCCTGAGATTAGAGCGTTCAAGCAAACAAACGAACAAACTCTGTAGCTTCATATATTAGTACCAGTTGTTACCCGCGAGTTCGTCCGCGTAAAATTAGTTGATAAATTTTACCGTGATTATATAAAGCCTAAAGCCTCGATAAATGTTCTACCTAACTCTGGAAGAATTTTTCAAATTGGACCAGTAGTTCCTGAGATTAGCGCGGTCAAGCAAACGAACAAACTCTTCAGGTTTATGAATAAGATATAAGATAGTATAGGTATGTAAAGATATGTTGCTTTTCCTCTACGTTCGGGCAAGGGACAGCTGGTAAAATTATAAAAAGTACCTAGTTGAAAAGTCTGCAAGATCACGAAGTACTTCGTATCTGAAAGTAATTTTAGTACGAGAGGAAATAAAACATGACCGCGGAATCGTTTAAAATAGTCGTATTATAGCTTGTTAACACATCAAATGAGCGTGGATGTGATAAATAGGGTTGCCGCCATAGACAAAGACTGTTCTCTTTGACAACCATAGACAATTTTAACAGACTCTTCTTCTTCCTAGCGTTATCCCGGTTAAGTACAAAGTCCGCTTAGATTGCAGAGGATTTGGCTGTGGGGCGAGTTAAGATGGCCGACTGCCGTCTGACGTCATCCCCGAAACCTCCACAGTGATAATAATCGGTTCACACTGTTTTAAGTGCCTTTCGAAACACGGAGTAGATCGGATATTTGTAAACCAGTGTTTGAATGGGTCTTCTATCTATCACGCGGCCGCGATAAGAGCTGCTTAACATAGAGATTGATTAAAGCTACTGCCTCCTTAAGTAATACTTAAGTAAAACAGTTATACTAGACTGAGCGGTTCATAGTATATTTCGTGTAATGGAAGGTTGTGCCAACTTTAGAAAGAGACAGCTTGTGATCTATGATAGACCTTTTTTTTTAGATATGGAATAAGAAATTTATTTTATATGTACAGATAGACATCGTTACCTAATCCTACATATAAAACTTATCCAGATAAACATTCGACTATCTCACAAATTAGTGTTCATTGACGTCAATTAAACGTCAACGGGTAATGCGCTTGAAAAACACTAAAATTGAATGATTATACTTTATACGTACGATTATTTATTCATTAACTTTTTATTTAAATCATATATGTTACACCCGACTATGTTAGGTGGCTCTTTTATTAAAGGGCTCTGGAAAACTTATAATAACTATTAAAATAGACGCTCATAAAACAGCCAATTTATATAAATAAACTTGACAGACTGAATCACCAGGAGTTAGATACTAAGGAGGTTATTCGTAAAGTCATATGAATACTAGAGAATCAGTGTGCTTTGGCTGTGACTTCGGCGGTATTTATCGGGTTAGGGCATTGAAATAGTTATCACTCGCTCATCGCAGATTTATGGAAAATGATTTAATTTTTCTTGAACGTCCTATCTAGTAAAGCGTAGGTCTGTGGTCGGTATTATTTTTAATATCGCTTACCAGTCGGGGTTCACCGCGAGACGACCTCGTTACACGCGACTAATCCAAGACCGGCCAGGAAATGCAGGTTTCCATTCTCTTCACTAACATGTACAGACTTTAATTAATTTTAACGTATCTCGTACGTATATTACGGTTTACATTGAAAATTACGTCACATAAATTGTACTATTTTTTAATCCCTCCCACGTTCTTAGATACATAGATAATCATTTATTGCATAATCTGTGGTTATACACAGGTCTTAACAGAAAAAAGCGTCAACAGCTTGCCATTTTAGGCGCGAAACACTTTCTAAGTTAATTAATTAACTATCAATCAATTGTTTTGTCCTTGTCGCACATTGCCTCATCTCCGACACCCTTGGTGTGACGTCACATCAACAAGGAATATTAGTTTCTTTTAATTATTATATGCGGTACCTAAGTTAATAAAAGGCACAAAAATAAAACCCCCAAAATATAATTAAGCATACTTAAATGGTTGTTATTGACGTGGGATTGAATTTGAAAATCAAACGTTTCTATTATATTCATTAACGATTTACGTAGAAATATTCATCTGTATAACTTGAATTATAACTTTGTTGTACGCCAGAAATGGCTGAATGCATGTATTATGGATTAACAGGAAATAAATGATTAAATGACATTAGGGGACAGTTTTTTTTTACTGACTAAATAAAACTACATTAGTTTTTCGTACAATGGAAAGATGCCCTGCATCTTCGCGTACCCGTAGTCCGACACAATGAGAGCTCGCGAACCTTTGTCATTTTACTAGCACATCCCTAACTACGTTGTGAAGACTTCGTTTCACTAATTTTTCGTTCCTATTTTTCTTATTTATATACTATGTATCTATTCTGGTAACACAAAAAATGTTTGAAAATTAAATAAATAATAATAAATGAATATATACAGGACTATATGACACACGGACGTCTGTTCCTAAGGTAGACAACTTAATGCCTGTGTTTAATCCCTATTATTTTCGCGGTTTAAAAATAAATACGTTTGTTAAGTTTTATTTATATTATTTATCAGATAAATACTAAATATGAATCATTTCTGATTACTGTCATCATGCTTATTGTAAAGTATAATATCATGGCCAAACCAAGCCAAGTACGCAGGGCACGGTATAAGTCGTTCGCGTCGTTTGGACTTCGCTGTATGGACAACTGAGACTGGTTCCGTCCGTAAATTTCTACCTAGTACCTTCTTCTGACGTAATAGTCCACGAAAGACAGCAGGCACTCAGATGAACCGCATGTCGGTTAGCTGCTTGTATATATACAAATGCTGGCCCTTAGTTATATCACCAAAACTGGTTCATATTTTCCTTGCTCCGGCCAGTTTTTACTTATTCTTCAATAAACCAACCAAATAAAAATGAAAACTACAGAGAGTTTAAAAACGTTCGGCTTATCGGACTAATGACATGTGCCCCGAGTGCTTGCCAGAGTGAAATATAATGGCGATTTGCTTTGAGTTAGTGCCCCACAAAAGAGTCTGTAAAATTTATTAGAAAATCGAACAGTGTAGTGGCTTTGAAAAATATAGCGTTCATTTGAAATATCCCGGGTTAATTGATTTTGTGTGCGAATGATTTTACATTAGAAATAGTCCATTAAAGTTACGCTGACCAAAAAAATTATAACGCAAGATTTTTTTTTTTCATCATTGAAGGGGGTGAATAAGGAAACTTTCGGAAAACTCGCCCCACGACATCAGCCGCCATATTGAAAAGGGGATGAAAATTGTTTTTTTCGCTCCAGTGGCAATATAACAAAAAATACACAGCTCACCAAAAAAATATACAAAAACATTTTCTTGTAGCAAATTGAATCGTCTACAATTTTGTTTCGTGTCCGTGTGTCAAATAGTCCTGTATATATTTATTATAATTATTATTACATATGAAATTTGTAAAAAAAATCGGCGGTACAAAAAGAAACTTTAAATTTATTTAGATTTATAGTTATAGATGTGTAGATATACAGTCATAATGTAGATATAATGTTCGTTCAGGTGTTGACGACATCGCACTATTACAAGGCTATTTGTTCCGAGTGTGTGCCCCAGAAATGTTTTGGAACGATTTATTGGGGCTGCTGGTGACAGTTTGGGGCTCATTTTAATATGTAAGCAAGCCGGTGCGATATATGGTGGTGCCTTACAAAGATATTTTTAGAACGTTTATAAACAGGTACATCGTCGGGAAAGACTCTAAGGCTCTTAGGTTACCGCGACGCCATGGTGACGTCGCCTGCTACGTATCCAAACAATTAATATTCAAGCTAGCTATGCCCGCGACTTTATCCGTGTAAAATTAGGTAAAAAAATTGGATTCAATTTTAACGCGATGACATGTGGCCTACCTCGATAAATGGGCCATCTAAAACTAAAATAATTTTTGAAATCGGACCAGTATTTCCTGTTTTTTTTGTTTACTCGAACGCGCTAATCTCAGGAACTACTGGTCCGATTTGAAAAATTCTTTCAGTGTTAGATAGCCCATTTTCGCTCGCATCACGCATTCCTTCTATTATTAGGACGTCATGTCACGCTCCCTTTGGGTCCTTAAATGGTCATAAGGGGATTGAACCAAGTATCCACCTTAAGTCCGTCCGTCAGTCTGTCCTTCTACCAAACTATCAAGGGATCGAAGGCGTGCCTTTGCCGTTCTACTTCATGTTAATAGAGAGGGAAAAGGTATTTTTAATTTATAAGAAAGGCAATTATATTTGCAAATTGAGCCATTTTAATGACTATGATTATCCTTACGACCTTTTATAATTAGTTGAAAAAAGGTAAATTGTTTGAATTGCAACTTGCTTGTAGGGAAATTATTGTGCAATTGTATACTGTAAATGTAAGCAGTAATCATTATAAATAAATTATAATATAATGATCTATAAACATAAAAAACTAAAGTTTCCCCTTATAACGACGAAATTCAATTATTTTACTTAGTGCAATGTATTAAGGGTAACCCCCAAAACAGCTTAACCGCTTTGGACCGGACTTTTACTGGCAAGTGCCTTCTTCTTCTTCTTCCTAGTGTTTTCCCGGTTAAATACCAGGGTTCGCTTAGATTGTAGAGGATGTGGCTTTGGGGCGAGTTAAGATAACCGATTGCCATCTGACGTCATCCTCGGAACCCCCACGATTTCTACAATCTTACGACTAATATCACAAAATGACATTAATCGGGTTCCACTGTTTTACGTTCCTTCCGAAACACGGAGAAGGTGGGATATCAAATATAAACCAGTGTTAGAATGGCTCACCCATCTATCACCCGGTCGCAGCAACAGCAACTTAACCTAGTGATCGACCAAAATGCTGACCACTGATTAGGCCACGACCTCCCCTATTATACTGTTCATTGCGAATAAAATAATCTGCTTTATTACAACTCTTCACTAATTCACTCTGCGTCAGTAAGTGTAATTCTTTGAACGTCGTTTCCAAAGAAATTAAGGGCTTCTTGTCGTCAATTTTAAAGCTGCGTATTTATACGATGCATTTTTTCCAGTACACGGTCCGTATACTAAAAAAGTTAGTACTTTTTTAGTATATATATTCCGTATAATACGTAGTACTTAAATTACACGAGCAATGCTATAATGTTTTAGTATACTGAGTACGTTCATAACGGAATTGCACTTAGCCAATTATAAACTTGTATAGCATAAACATATAACCCTTAATTCATGTCAGCCTGTCTCAGTATAAACGTTCCGCTTACGTAAGATTTGTATGTCAGTTATGTCACGAACCGCACCTGTATAGCCCCAGGCTGTATCGCATTGATAGGAATTCCGCGGTTATTGCACTACAAAATATTTAATCAAAATCGGTCAAGCCGTTTCAGAGTTCATTAACAGACAGGCAGGATTTATTAAGGAAATATATATTTCTAATTATAATATATATATAATTATAAATTCTGTGAATAATATTTATATTTATATTTATATTCTTCTTCTCTTTTATTTTTATCTTTGTGATAACTTTATCTTTATTTTGATTTAATTTTGTTTAATTTCATATAGATTTAAAGAGGTCCCGTGTTAGTGCGAGGCCCGCTAGACTCTGCAATAAAAGTTATCATTTTTCTCAAATATTAGGTTAGGCATGATATTAAAATTGATCCTAAATCTTTCTGAGGAGTGTCTTAAGACATAACGATACTACTAACGATTATTTATTTAAGCTTTTCTAATTGATACGAAAAAAGAAAAAGAAAAAAAAATATATAAAAATACTGAATGTTTTTTTTATGAAGTCGCACATGAAAACATTCTTTTGTAAAAGATTTGTATTTTAATTTTTTTACTTATGAAATTAAAGGTAATTTCAATACCTATCTCGTAATAATCTTTAATGTCATATTTAAAAAAATAATGTAAAATGTAGAAAAATAAAAACATTTTACAAAAAAAATGCTCTCATGTGCGACTTCATTGCACTCGAGTGTACCATCCCCCAATAACATGACTCTAAGAGCCCTACTACACCGAAAAGCCATGGTGACGTCGCCAGTTACATATCTAATCAATTCATATTAAAATTTAGGACAGGTGACACAGGTAACAAGAGGTGACAGGCGACCTTAATTAGAAGCGTAGTCTCGATTACTACTAGCTACTCATTTGGCAACCGCAGATATCCATAGCTACGTAGCTGGCGACGTCGCCATGGCGTCTCTGTCAGGTAGAGCTCTTACGAGTCAGGCTATTGTGGCTGTCAGCCTTAGAGTCCGGTTGCAACATGACTATTCGTGCTATATCATGGTCTCATTTTTACTCTGGCTCGAATTAGTCTGCAAATACAGACAAGGTCCTAATGCGTCATATATTGCGCGTTGTCTCACCTTCAGTCTCAACAGCTCGAGGCGAGGCAGCCCCGCCAGCGGCGAGGGGTCGAGGCGCGCGTCGCGTATGGCGGGAGCGGCCAGCGCACGCAGCCCCGGGAGCCTCTCGCACGCTGCCTCCACCGCGCGCGCCGGACAGCGGCACAGCTCTAGCCTGTCATTGACAAAAAATACACATTACGAACGCGTGTAAAATTGAAGTGAAACTTCTTTGACAGTGGGACAGATGACGATAGAGTTAAAATCCTCACAGAGAAACCATGGCGACGTAGCCATGAATACATTACCTGTGGTTGCTAATGGGGATGCCTGTAGCAGTTGTGGCTATGTTTATAATTTGGCGTATACTCCATGTGAAAAAATGGCAATTCACTATTTTACTTGTTAAGATTTCTTGTAACGCTTGCGCCAGGCATAGCTCAAAGTGTTTGTACATTTTGTCCTTGAAGACTACAAAGTTCTACAAAACTTTGCGTAGCTAAAAAAGTGTCCCCGGCTACACTAAATGATCGACGAATGGTCGCTCAAATGAAACTTATGCTTGGCTCCGCAATAACATTAAAATCAATCCAATTTCATCTAACAAGGATAGGTGTCGTTATTAACCATCAGTCAAATGGCAATCTCGTAACTTTTTAATTCGAAAAATAATCATGATAGATCGGTTCTATACGAGAAATATTCTGCGTTGAGTAATGTTTTAATCATGTACCTTTCAAGCGTGTCCACGGAGCGGTCACCCATCCAAGTACTGACCGCGCCCGACGTTGCTTAACTTCGGTGATCGGACGAGAACCGGTGTATTCAACATGGTATGGACGTTGGCGACTAAATGATTTAATTTTGTGATCGCATTCAACATTCGATACGAAAACGATTTTTTTTTAATTTTACTTATATTTTACTAAATTGAATATTGTTTGCTTACAGTATTTTTAATTAATTATTTGATGTTTTATTTCTGTTCGGTTTTCATAAATATAACAAGGGGCAAACGAGCAGGCGTTGACGTCAATAGAGTGACTAGCGAAGCCCGTGGACAACTGCAACACTAGAGGGATCGCAGATGCGTTGCCGGCCTTTGAGAAATGAGTATGGTCTTCTCTAGAATTTCGCTACGTAGACACATCTAAAAGATCAAAGATCATAGAAATATAATAATGACCAAAGGATAATAAAGTCAAAGT
Source organism: Charaxes varanes (assembly GCA_024363005.1). Lineage (NCBI taxonomy): Eukaryota > Metazoa > Arthropoda > Insecta > Lepidoptera > Nymphalidae > Charaxes > Charaxes varanes. The sequence continues at coordinate 1,552,124 of JANCMC010049391.1, read as the reverse complement.
TAAAAGTATTTTATTCATATAGAGTTAAGAACGTCATGTATATTTCATACTAATACATAAAGTTGAAGAGTTTGTTTGTTTGAACGCACTAATTTCAGGAACTACCGGTCCGATTTGAAAAATTCTTTCAGTGTTAGATAGCCCATTTATCGAGGAAGGCTCTAGGCTACATACAATCACGCTAAACTTTTTCGCCTAATTTTACGCGGACAAAGTTCCGGGGAACAACTAGCCATTTATAAATATTGTAACTAACACGATATTGTTTTATAGGGTTTCTAGTAGATATGCCAATTGAACAAGGAAATGTTCCCTTTTCGCATTCCAAAGTATGCGCAACGTCAATTCTTTACTTCACACCTGTCAGAATCATGATCTTAATATTTAAAAATATACCTTATTTCCACGCAATTGAGTCTATTTTTCACTATCAAGGCCTTTTAGGGTAACTAGTTTTATTATATTTAAAAATATACTTTATACATACAAGATAGAGTCGAAATTTCACTAGCAAAGTTACCAGGGTAACCAGGTGCATTCACGGTCGGTAAGACACGGAAAAGGGTGCATATATTGTGAATCATGCAATGTCCTTAAGGTCACAGGGGCACGTGGTCGGTTTTTTTTATGATTAATGTACCGTAAAAGAATTTCTTAATTTGCTAAAAAAATTAAAGGTGCCGTGGACACCTGGTACGATCAGTTTTTATATGTTTAGGTAAATGTTTTCCAGCAATTTTTGAAATAGGTAACTCTATAGGTTTTGTGTGCTTAAGCTGAGTTTCGACTTTTTCCTAATGAAAAAATAACGCCTAATTGAAATTTTTCGAGTGTATCTATCGTTGTAGCGATAAGAACATCAATTTATAAAAGTGAACAAGAGATGCATGAGAAACTAAACTACTTTGCTTTTTTCCGCGAATGAATACGAGGGAAAATCGGTGTAATGCTGCAACCCAAAAGCTACACCAATTGTTCCAACAGGTGTGTTGGAAATAGTTAAACATAACAATATCGGTATCGGCTTGTTAAATGACCAAATTAACGTCTCAAGCTCGCCATTGCTTAGAATGTTTGAAGGTAGCGCTAATAAACTTGTATTAGAAGTGGGTGCGACAATACCCCAACGGCGGTGGGGTTTGAACCGGATACCTTGCGGATTTCAGTCCATACCTTTTACCATTGAGCTATTGAGACTAGTAATTGGAAGTGATATTGTACTTTTTCAGCTTATACGGTTACGACTTTAATTCTTCGATGTAGATAAGCTAATGAAAAACATAGGTGGGCTTTCAAAATTGCTGACACCGTTTGAAACGAATTAGCTAACAAGCGAGGCGCGGCCCGCGATCCGTATCTGGTCATGGTACATTTCATAATTATTGTTATCTGTATCGATTTTTCTATAATACTGCAAAGCCATCTTTTTGATGACAACTGAGGCTCTATCACGAACATTTCAAACCCAAAGTAAGCTCTGATTTGCACGAGAGGTAAAAAAACGTCGCGTTAAATAACGGCAGTGGCGCTTTTTTTGCGTCATCCATCCAAAAATTTAATTATTATATATATCTAAATATAGCGCTGAAAATAGAATGTTGCTCGACAAAATAATGTCGCGTTATAAAGGCGCTGTCGTGTGAACACAATCTTTGGTGTTCATATGTCCTATCTGAACGCTTTTTTAACGCACGTTTAAAAAGCTCTCGTGCAAATTAGAGCTTAGCCATGTTATGTTTTTAATCAAAGCTAATGCAACCCGCGTTGACGCTAAGAAGGGCCAGCTGTGGGCCTAGCACGAACATTTTCATCCTAAGTAAAGTCGGCTGGTTGACTTACTACGATTCGAAAACGAACTAAAAGGGCTAAAAGGGTCTCCAAAGGTGGAGTCTTACTCCTTTACTGCAAAAAGTTACCCTTTTTCTCTAAAGATTATTTTTATTAATCTGTCCATTCCCACAGCTGGGCAAATTTTCTTCCCTCAATTCATGTCTATTCTACGCAAGTACCAGTCACCGTTTCTAAAACTTACCTAAAGATATCTTCACATATAATATATAATATAATATAACCGGATATTTTAGCCCATTTTTATAGAGCTTCATTTGCGGTCATATCGGCGTGTTTACTTCTGATCATGATCAATTACACGCCGAATACAACTGATCCAAATTTGTAGAGCAAATATATTACGACCCATATTACGAACTATTTACTATGTCAACACAAACTAATTTCCTGCTCTTCATTGCCCTTTTTTCATGAAACGTGAAACTTTCACTGGCAGAATCCTTGTAATTTTTATCTTTATTGAGTAGCGGATCTGGTAGACGACCAAATAACCAATCTCCTTTATGTCACTTCTATAAAACGTGATTTTTTTATATATATTAAAAAAAAGAATTAAAACGTGATGCTGACAAGAATGTTTTTTCCACTGCTTGGCAAAGGCCTCCCCTCTCTTAGACCACTCTCCTTTATCCAGAGTTAACCCAATCTAGTCTTTTCCCGCAAAGGCGTCCAAGTCGTCGCGCCACCTCTTCCTCGGCCTACCTGGTCTTCGGCAGCCATTGGAGGGAGTCCATATAGTCGCAACATTGGCCCACCTTTGCAGGTCCATTTATGCCACATGCCCAGAACGGTTGAGGAGGGGATTGCTCAACGGTTGAGTAGAGGATTGGTCAACGGTTGAGGAGGGGATACAAAAAATTATGATCTTATAACTTTAGAGAATTAGCGTGCCCCCAAAAAAGAAGTGACAAACGGACCTGAAAATCATATCAGTGATCTGCAATATTATTAATTTTCTTATGAGAAATATCTAACAAGTAAGTACCCCGATAATTTGTTTAGTTGTGTTGATATTTTGGTCCAGTTGCGTCCATAATTCAATCGTGATCGCGACAGTGTTACGTTTATTGACGGGTTGAATTATTAAATGACCAAAACATAAGTAATTGATTTTAATGGCGCCGAAAAAACCGGTTAAATACGAGTCAGACTCCCGCACTAAGGGTTCCGTACAACAGTTAATACTTTACCAGGTTATTTTAAGATTTATAATATAATAATAATTATTTATTTATTTCAGGTAAAGTACACCCATATAATTGAATTGACAAAAAGATTTTTACAATAAATAATTAAAAGTTAATGTCAAAAAATGAATACAATATGTCAAAGATAATTAGAAATAGAAGTTTCAATGCTGCAATGTCAAAAGTCAAAAATGTCTAGGTAAATGTCAAATTTATACTTTTCATAAGATTTTTTTTTCAATTTGACATAATTACAGTAATTTTATTTGATATAACCAAGAATTGAAGTAAGAAACACATTTACTTCAAGATAGCTAGTAGCTTCCTCCCCAATCTCATGATTCTAGGTCAACAGGAAACGGCCATATCTTTTGATTGCGTACCCTTGCGGACCGCAGATCTCAGTTTTTGGTATTAATTTCAACTATATATAACCCGTTCCTGAGAAAAAGCTTCTTTGCAGACAGACAAACGGACAACTAAGTGATGCCACTAGGGTTCCTTTTTTCCTTTGGAGGTAGGGAACAATAAAAAAGACGTTAATACGTTAATTTCTAATATATATTAGATGATAACTCAATAAGTAACAGTAAAATCGAAAATCCTGTCATGGAGGCAAGCTATTAATATTCGTCAGGCGCATAACGTGTTTATTAGAGACTATAAACCGCCGGCTGAGGGCGGGTTAGCCGCAAAGCGCTCCCACGTGTCTACAAAGCTCTCTTTAGACCTGGCAATATGCCTCACGATTTTTTATTACTTACCTATGCAAATTAATCCATTCTGAATATTTTTTTTAGAGTTTATTCCTTAAAAATCGATTTTCTTATGTAAGCCGGGATTTGAAAATTAACATCATCATGATCAGCCCTTAAACTTAAAACATGACATCTACCGTCTGTTGTTTGCTATTCGTCGATTAATTGTTTACTTTTATTTATATATTTTAAACGACTACCGTCGCCCATGGTCGCCTGCACCACCAGAAGGCTTGCAGATGCGTTACCGGCCTTTAAAGGGGGATTTAGAGCACCGGGAACTCTCACAAATCAAACGAAACGTAACAGCAATACGATCATTTGACGTGACAGCATTGCCGCCACTTCACGCCGATCTTATGTGAGAAATCCGAAAGAGGTACGACCGTTAGTTGAAGGGGAAACGGAAATATCGTACACACCTAAACAGTATTCCTAGTATGTTTTTGAGGGTTCCGTAGTCTCGCAAGGAATCCTTACAGTTTTGTTTTGTCCGTCCGCAAGGTCCAAGGATTTTCGAATTATTAGATGTAGAGACTTGAAATTTTCCACGTTAATAGAGCATGCTAAAAACTCATTAGGAAAATTATTTTGAGCGAAATCGGACAGCAATTTTTGAAGTTATTTAACAAACGCCTTTATCGCGTATCAGATACGGAACCCTACTATATAAATGTACTTTGACACACTCTTGGCCAGTTTATTTGATATAGACTACTTAACGTTTTGCTAGCACATTAAAAAAAGGGAAAATTATTATTTGATATATTTTTATTACCACTCCAGTTAATTTTTTAAAAAATAGTATAAACATTTTAACAAAAAAGCCAACCTCCTACACGCTTCACGCGGGAAGCACCAGTTTAAAAAAGTATCATCAAAATCGGTTCACTCAGTTGAAATATCTGAAGTAACAAACATATAAAAAACAGTCAAATTTAAAACTACCTCCTTTTTTGAAATCGGTTGAAAAGCTTATGTTCAGAGTGGTTACGGAATCAGATTTGAATTAAACACCTCACGGACTTCATTCCGGTCTTCTACCACCGAACCAGCGAGGGTAAATCATTTAAGAACACAATTTATAATCAAACAATATTATAACGTGATCAAATATCCCGCACGGCGATACGCAATAACAAATACAGCAAGGATTCAAACCCGCTCCCCTTTATTGGATCAGTTGACTGTTAAACCAAGCTAAGCGGGGCTTATTGTGGGATCGCTTTATGCAGTAACACACCAAAATTGAAACTGGCTACAACCAACAATTTGACAAAAATAATATTTAACTTAAAAATTGTTGCACGCCTAAGAGCACGGCAAGCTGTTGAGATTTTTCTCTTTTCAAGACCACAGTGTATCAACAACAACCACAGTTAATATAATAAATGATTAATGATTGAATGATAAAACAAACCAAATCTTTATAACTGAATGCTAAGAGGTGTTGGTTCCTTTTGGTGGCTGAACTCTCGTTGGTGAATTTTAAAGTATTTGACAACTCAAAGGAGTTTATAAATGTGCAATTTAAACGCATCAAAAACGATGTTGTCACAACGAAACCCTATGGCCAGAACTGTCAAAAAGATCAGCTCTACCTTTGGGAGTCACGCCAACTCTACATGTTCTTACTCTACACGTCGTAATATTACCGACTCTTCGCCTTAGTCAAAGTAGGTATGCGACTTGGCCAAATCATTCACTTTTCAGTTATACAGTGGTTCTTGTAGTAACAAAACTGTCACGCCGAGAAAACGTAGTTAGGTAGTGCCCTCGCGCTTTGCTTGCCACGTTTCTGGTGCCACTATCGTCACCCTAGATAAAGCATAACTTAATAAATAAATATATACAAGACTATATGACACACGGACGTCTGTTCCAAAGGTAGACAACTTAATGCCTGTGTTATAGGTAACAGCCGCCTGTTATAGTTGGAAATTGCATATCAAATTCTATATCGTTAAAAATATTTACCATAATTAACTTTTAATAGGTAATAAAGCCCCTCGTTGACACGTATTATAGTTTGATGTATTTGAATCGAAATGACGGGATTGTAAAAAAAGAATAGTGAATACCTTGTTTTAATAAATTGGCAAAACATAAGGGCCCAATAGGCTTCTTTTCAATCTATCCTAGATATATATCTATCCTAGATAGATCCTCCGTATTTTAGAAGGCACGTAAGATAGCGGGTCTCGGTAAAGGTCACTGAATGATATTAGTCGTAAGATTGAGAGATTGAAGAGATTGTTGCGGTTCCTGGGACGACGTCAGACGGCAGTCGGTCATCTTAACTCACCTCACAGCTATATCCTTTGCAATTAAAGCAAGCTCTAGTACTAGGCTGGTATAGTGCAATGCAGAAGATACCACCTAAAGAATACCCTCCCCATCTACCTTTATCATTTTACTTCATCCCTTTCCTTTATTCCTGTCTATCTAATTAAAGGTAGCACTATGCTTGAAGCCGAATTGGGCCGACGCATCCGGGTACCAGTACCTTTTTCTTACATAAGATCGGCGTGAAGTGGCGGCAATGCTGTCACGTCAAGTGATGGTATTGTGGTCGCGTTTCGTTTGGTTTGTGAGACTTCCCGGTGGCCTAAACTACTCATTAAAGGCCGGTAACGCATCCGCTTGCCTCCTGGTCGTGCAGATGCCCATGGGCGTCAGTAGGCACTTAGCCTGCCTGCTTGTTTGCCTCTTGTAACATAAAAAAAACCGGTTGTTGAAAAATCCACTTACACGCTCCGATCACTGAACTATCCTTTAATTAGGAGTAGAATACTCGGTAGTTAGAGGTAATTATATCTTTGGCTTAAATTTTTATTTTCTTTTAATTTAACGAGAAAGAAAGTCTTTGCCTGGTAGTGGGACATTGACAAGATGATATTAAATATTTAAAACTGATGCCAGCCCTTTATAAAAAGCGACCTTTGATACGAAAAAGTCTTATTAAAATAACTTGACAGGGAGAGAAAAAAAAGTAAATTTGTTAGAAACAATTTTTAAAAAGTTTCAAAATACCATCGCCTCCTTGTAGAACAAAGCGGCGGAGCAAAAAAAAACTTCAATTAATTTTCTGGAAACGACATTTGATCCGAGGCAAAGGTTACGAGAAGGGTTAATAAACTTAAAATGAAGTTCGAAAACTTACCGAACCTTTTTGAAGGAACAATTCCCAAATTAACGGAAACTTCTTTCTTAATATTTCTGAATTGAGCAATAAACTGTCTTATGAACTTTTTTTTATTTCAATTATTTTTTTTATTTTTATTATTTCAACAATTATAATTAAGTAAGTCTACAAAATTTCTTATTTTTTTATGTAACTGTGATGGCAACAATCATACTGCCTTATAGGTGGTGGCCTATGGAATTTTACATTTGTTAGTGTGCTTATAACTAGATTCCATTTCTTCTCCCAGAATTATGACATCCATATTCGGCAGTAAAAATACAACCCCGCATAAATAAGACAGATAAAGAAAAATCCACCCCCTGGGAGAGAGTCTAGTTTAGTACAACTTGCTACTTAAGGATTTAAACTTCACCCTCGTTTCAGGTTAGGTAATGAAAAATATAAGAGTAAGGTTGTATGGAAAACTTTACATCCGTCGTGGCTGGAGCAATTTGACTTGCATTTATACGACGACCAAGAGCAGATTCTAGAAGTAACAGTATGGGATAAGGACAAACAGACCAAGGACGATTTTTTAGGACGGTGAGTTTCAGCCAAACGGTTAAAACAGATTTAAATAAAATATTACACTATTAAGTGTAAGTGTTTTATAACTATTATGTGTAAAAAAGTGCGAAGTGTCATGAGACACTCAAAAAAGTGAAACTGCTGTTTCACTTTAATTTTTATATATGAATTTATTTCATTCACCAAAAAAATATTACACTAATTTGTATAAGTGTTTAATAACTATTATATGTAAAAAAAGTGAGAAGTGTCATGAGACACTCAAAAAATGAAACTGCAGTATCCATTTAATTTTTTCATATAGATTTATTTCATTCACCAAAAGAAATATTACACTAATTCGTGTAAGTGTTTAATAACTATTGTGTGTAAAAAAGTGAGAAGTGTCATGAGACACCCAAAAAATGAAACTGCAGTTTCCGTTTAAGTATTTCATATAGATTTATTTCATTCACCAAAAAAATTGTTACACTATTATGTATAAGTGTTTAATGTTATCTACCTATTTTGAAATAGTGAAACGGCATTCATTTTTGTTAAAACAAATTTTTATTGGCCATCTATCATACACTTTAGTCTGTGTAAATTTTTTCTAGATTTGCATGTTAAACCGACCTATACACTTCATATTTTGTTCAAATTGTTTCGCATGTTTAATTAACACAACAAATTGATTGAAAAATAAGGATTGCAAAATGTCGATTTCTCTGGGAACGCAATATTGGCAAAACAGGAAGCACTTGCCATCGAAAAGTGAAGGCTAATCCCAGTATTGTATATTCCAGGTGTACAATAGACTTATCAAGACTGGAAAGAGAGAAGACGCACAATATATGGCAAGAATTGGAAGATGGAAACGGCCAAATATTTCTTCTGCTCACCATCAGCGGTACGACGCAATCGGAGACCATTACAGATCTGGCCAGCTACAGAGAAAATCCAAGAGACATTGAAATTATTGAAAGACGATATGTAAGCATGATACTAATTCTATTACTTAATTAAGAACCGCTTTTTAGGGTTCCGTAGTCCTACGAGGAACCCTTATAGTTTCGCTTTGTCTGTCCGTCCGTCTGTCCGCCCGCAAGATCCCCTCCTTACTATTTCCAAACTATTAGACGTAGAGAGTTCAAATTTCCTGTTGACAGGACACGCTAAGAACTCATAAAGAATTATTTATAGCGAAGTTGGGCAACTTTTGAAGTTATATCACGTGTCTGATACGGAACCCTTCTATATAAGCGTGTCTTGACACGCTTTAGGCCTCTTTATTGATATCTCTACGTTCGAAATTTCCAATTTCAAGTACTCCTTATCTGCTGCCGCCGCACCTGTGAGTATTGCTATGTTTCTTAGCGTTTCGACATAATATGTACTATACCGTATTCATTTCCTCCTAAAACAAAAGCTAAACAAACAATAAAAAAGGTTATTTTATGTGTCATCATTGTGAAGTTAGTTAAAAAAATAAAATTGCCAGAAAAATTATAAAATTTACAAACATTCTAATGATTATAATGAATAAAAATGCAGTTATTTAATATATTAATTAGAATTTTATTTTCTTTTAAATCCTTTTATTAATTTTTACGAATATTTTAACTAACCTGATAAAAATAGTGCCTTAAAAAGAACCAAAAATTGTTATGGTGCTTAAACTTTGTATTCTCTGTCAACGTGTCGATACAAGTGTGCACGTTCTTTAGTATTTTTGTTATATCTTGCTATTTCGTGGTTAAAATTTGTACTTAAATGTTGTGTTAAGTTTTTTTGTGTATTTGTTTACTTTTATTGTAACCAAACAGTCGAAATGAGTGACGAATCTAAACTACGCGTTGGGAAACACTGGTATGTTTGTTTGCCTTCAATTTGCATACAATGTACTTACTACAACGACATTTGTTTGGCAATTTAATCATGTTAAATGTGATAATTAACAAAATCTATTGTTGGGTTGTCCTGGTTGTTCCTGACTAGCCTTTGATACAATCTTATACTAAAACGTTTACACACGTAAGCGTTTACGTGTGTGTAAATCCTTTGGCATTGGTGTGCGTAAGGGTTTTATTTTATTAACTTTATATATTTATGTGTATTTTAATAAAAAATATTAGCATTTGCACACCACCATCTTCTGTTGGAACTATAATTGTGCCAAATTTCATACTCAGTTCCGAACAACTTCCGAAAAATGGTACCGAAAGTTCTCGCGTCACATTTTAATATATTGATGTACTTTAACATTTGCATCATCATCGTCGCAGGTTTTCTTCAAAACTGTATTTGGTGTTCAGATAGTGAAAACTCGTACGATCCTCAGTAATTCTTTTCACTTAATTGAGCGTCTTAGCAACCCAAAATGAGTTTTGGCCTCCGATAGGATTTCGCGTCACTTGTCTCATGGTTTTTTGTAACACTTAAAGTATTTCAAGTAGTCTAAAGCAGCACAGCGCTCCGAATAGAGACGCCTCATCCAACAACAATTTCACGCTTTCGAAAATGAGCGCTTCTTGGAGCTTGACAGAAAAAGAGATGAGTTGAAAGCCCGACCAACAGTAGCCTACAATTACTACGCCTGTGGCATTTTAAAGTGCCCTAAGAGATCTTGACGTTTTGCCAAGACCGGGAATGCTAGTCACCATAGAGCACCAAACGGTACGGTAACGGTTTGTCCAAATAAGTAGCCGAATACGGCTAGGAAGAAAGAAAGAGAGAGTATTCTTTAAATGAAATTAAAGAATATGTATATTTCTCATGTATTTTTGTTTATCGATTGCAGATACGCAATAACTGCCACAGCATACCGTTGGGTACGAGATAGAAATGAAAATCAATGTATCGTAATAACAGGTATGACTACCTCTAATTAGAAAGACAGGAGAAGGGGAAAGGGATGGAGAAAAAGGATATAAAGGTAGATGGGGAGGAGAGAAAGGACGCGGATACTACTGTCACAAATTCTCACCCGAAGAGTCGCATGTGGCTCGCGAACAGCATGTTGCCGAACTCTGCTCTAGGGAAATGAATCGATATTTTGATAAATATCAAATAAGAAATAGCTATTTACCAATTTCAAGGTTAATATCGCGGCTTCCTTCATCCTTATCGTTCCATTTGTTATCATGAGACAACGATTCATGATTGCATCGACTGATACAAAGCGTCAAGTTTCGAATCGTGTCCACGTTTGATAGATACGGAGAAAAAGATTTCTTTTATCAGTTATTGATCCAGGAATTAATATTTGATTGATCTTTCACACTGATTTATGACTAGTGAAATCTTTTAAAAAGCCACTTATGAGCTTCTAGGTTTGATTCTGGAAACTTTAGCCTTTAAGTTGAATGTTTTATCATTATCAGCAGCCTGCGGCAGTCCACCGCTGGACATAGGTCAGTCCCATGTCGCGCCACTTGGCCAGGTCATCGGCTACACGCATTCAGTTTCTGTCAGCCACCTTGCGCAAATCGTCGCTCCATCTGGCCGTCCTTTACTACGTCTGCCGATACGCGGTCTCCACTGCAGAACAGACCTAGTGCAGTTAGTGGTTAACAGTTCTACGACAGATATGTCCAGCCCACTGCCATTTCAGTATCAACAAAATATAAAAGAAGCTTTTCTAAAGCTCATAATTTGCTAGTTGCAAATTGGCTTAACATCGGCTTATCAAAAAACCAATGTTAAGCCAATTTGCAATTTAAACATATCACAATGTTTTATAAGGCTTAATATGTTGTAAAGATTATATAAATTTATTGTGCGATATTAGTAATGAGATTGTAAAGACTGTGGCGGTTCCGGGAATGACGTCAGACGGCAGTTGGTCATCTTAACTCGCCCCATAGCCACATCCTCTGCAATTTAAGCGGCGGCACTAGACCGGGATAACGCAAGGTACAATAATATATTGATAATATCCGAACAAAAAGAAGCAATTTTTAGCACGCGCCAAAGAGTACGGAACTATTTACTACACGAATTAAATCAGACGAATTCGCATTCTAAAATTAATTTGACTGATGCTCGTGATTTTTATTATCGCCGAAAATTCGAGTGTTTCGCCAAAATATAAATAAAAAAGATTTATAAATTTTTAGAATAATCCACGTAAAGACTCATCTGCCTTCACTCTTATCAGTTGATCCATCACTCTATTTTGATGATCAACTGTAATTCGTTGATATCTTATCAACAGTTTCTATCGGACAGATAGGCAATAATATTATTCCCTTTATCTATTACCGACGACCAAAGTGCATGAAAGTGCTGCGATTTTATGTCGCAGCAAACTATTAAGAGTCGAAGCGTTTTGATGAAACCCTTATAAAACTTAACGAACCAAATAAAAACTTTATATGTCCCGGCCTCAGGTCATAGAAATAGTCTATGCTCTATGGTTCCGGAGTTATCATTATAGACTGCTCTCTGACGTCATCCCTGGAACCCCCACAACCTCTACAACCTCACGACTAATACCACTCAATCGGGTCCCACTGGTTTACGTAAGTTTAGATATTTGAAAACCAATGTTAGAATGGGTTACCTATCTATCACTCAGTCCCGGTAAGAACTGCTTATCTACGATTGAACATCACTTTATTTTTTTCTTAAATGGTTGTTAAAGCATACGGTCTGCCTAATGTTACAATCGTTAGTAAATATAGGGTAGAGTTCTGGCCAAAAAAATTCAACACTCAGCTAATAATGTCTTGATGTAGAAAGAAGGTATTTTCCCAGTCAAACATCGCCCACATTACAAACAAGAAATCTCGTTTTAGGCATTAATAGTATGACTATGGAATAGTTTTGTTACATCTTATTTTAGTCACTTTTATATAATTAACAATACTGTTATATTAAAGTTTGCAAAAACGAAGGAATAATTATTTCAAAATGATAACCATTTTGAAATCACAGGCACATAGTTCTTTCTTTATTTTGAAATAAATTGTCGCTTGACAACCCTATTCTTTATTATTGTCTTTTATATACCGTTACATATAGCAAGCCGCTGTTGATCGAATTTCTATAAATATAATATTTGAAGTTAGTTGTTGACTCATTATTTTTTTGCGTTACTAATGTGCGTAAAATTTAGTAGAGGATGTACCCAACGCAAAACTTGTTTTGGTTAAGAAACTTTATATTTAGTCTACTACTATATAGATATATAAAAATGAATCGCCGTTCTTTAGCTTCGCTAAAACTCAGAAACGCCTGGACCGTATATTGACTTTGACTTGACTGCTCGTTGGCGCAGTGGGCAGTAACCCTGCCTTCCGCTCCGGGGGTCGTGGGTTCAATTCCCACCTCGAGCTTGGATGTATTAAGTATATTCATATATTTCTAGAAAAAATTTATGTGTATAACAGGCGTCTGTTTCCTATAACACAGGCATTAAGTTGCCTACCTTAGGAACAGACGTCCGTGTGTCATATAGTCCTGTATATATTTATTTATTAAATTCTGTTTGTTTTATTTGATTTCCCTTATTTCAGGGAAGGTTATGCGCAATTATTCGAGAATACTAAAAACTGCATATTTCTTCGCTAATTCAGAATACGCCGTTGACGATGACGCGAGAAGACGTTTTGACTGACGTGTCGTGTAAAATTATTATTTCACAAACATTCAGCGTCACGTTTTATGGAAAAGATATAAAAGGCAATACAACATCTGCCGAATCTGCCAGTATGCAATAATAAATATATTTTAAATATATTGTTTTTTTGTACTTACTACAAACGTAAAAAAGTCTATGAACTTAATAAAATTATTTATCAGTTACTGACAGACATTTGTATTTATAAGGAAAATTATAAGTTTTATTTTTTTAAGAATCCCTTCCTTCTGCTTCTTCCTAGCGTTATCTCGGTCTATTCCCAGGGTCATAGACTGCAGAGTTAAGATGACACATTGCCATCTGACGTCATCCTCGTAACCCCCACTGTATAATGTATATATATGTAGAAGAGCGGTATCAATTATTGTTAATAACATAGTCCCCATAAATAGCAATCCTAATTAATAGAACAAGGAAATGAAACTAGATTTCACGGCGCTTTGATGTCGAAGATAATCGACATAGGTAGTAAAACTAGCATAATAGCTTATAATGCATATTGTAAAGGTAAATTGATAATAGAATCGTCAATTTAATGTTTGGAATTAGATAGAGGTAACGACTTGTTCTTGCAATTCAATCTTAGATATAACTATTTCACCTATCTATATATGAAGAACATTATTATTATTATTTAGAGCCCATTTTTTAGATAGAGGCAACGACTTGTTCTTGCAATTCTTATAAAATCTTAGATATAACTATTTCACCTATCTATATATGAAGAACATTATTATTATTATTTAGAGCCCATTTTTTAGATA